>JAKSZP010017208.1:0-176904 GCA_022478985.1 Massospora cicadina | reverse complement strand
AGTTAAGATGCTGGCACTTGCTGATGATTGTGTGATTTGGGTGTCTAACAACCAAGATGCACACGCGCTTGAGACTATTGTCCAGTAATACTACAGGGTCAGTAACTCCTCACTTAACGCCTCAAAAGCAAAATCATTCTCCTTGGCCGGTACCAAGCCCGCTGGTCACCATCACCCCATTATCTATCTGCTTCAGCAGCTAACTCACAGGTTCAATTTCCCTGCCCGCCCAATGCTGCCTCACTTGTTCTCCCTTTTGTGCCAAGAACCACATTGTTTTAGTACGCCATTTGGGAGTGTTGCTAAAGGTGGGGGGTACGTCTCATTGTTGATGGAGCAACTTTTTCTAGACAATGTCACAAAGCGCATCGCTTCCTTAAGAGCCTACCAGACTACCCTCCCAGGCTTGATTATGCTTGCCAACTCTATGCTCCTGTCCAAAGTCTGGTTTGTGGCCAAAATTATCGCCTTTTCCACCTCTTTCTTCACCTCTTTGTACGCCCTACTACAAGGGTGGCTTTGGCTATGCCGCCCTCCCCCTGTGCGCCTGGATGTCATGTTTGGCCCTCCCCATAGTGGTATGGTCCTGCTCAAATTCGAGCCCATGCTGCAAAAATACTTGGCACCTGGATAGCTGCAGTCATCATCCCTAAACTCCCAGACTAACACTGGCCACGTGCGGATGGCTCCAATTTTCCCAAGCCCTGGGTCTCAGCAAAGCTACCCACCCTTTTCTCTGTTAAACTATCTGGCCTTGCATCCCTCTGCTCTGGGCCCAAATGTGATGCTGGCCCACATCAAATGATTTCTCCTCTCCATGCGGAGCGCTGAGTGGAAAATCAGCATCAGTGGGCACACTGCCCAGAGGGGTCTCCCTACTCCCTGTTTCAAACAAGAAGTCCATAAGAAGGTTGTTTTAAACAACCTGGTACCCCACTGTCCCCACCTCATTGCATGAGTGGGCTACCTTGACAAGCTCAACATCCTGTACTCTTTGGAGACTCAGAAGGACATTTGGCGGTACACAAAATCAAATTCTTATACAACCCCTAAATTCGCGTCCATGTGTGGAGATGCCTGAGAAAAGTGTACCGCACATCTGAGCGGTCCAATACCTCTCAAACTTCATGCGTTGTATGCGTTCAATATGGATCTCTAGTCCATCACTTGGAAGATTGCCCGCCTTACAGGCAATTTGGAAAAGTGTTATGAGCCTCTTTTGCCAGGAGAGTGATCAGGCTTTCAGCATGTCCAAAAAATCTTCGCCATTTCCATGACCTCCCCTATCCACCCATCGCACTTGCCTTAATTGATGCAATAGTGCTATGGACATTACACAACATTGTCCTTGATGCACTCTCTAGCTCTACCCCAACCCTAAGTGAAGCTGTGCTTCGCTTCCACTCCCACATTACGGATCACTTTCATGCTTAAAATGTTTGGCCACCTGCCATCCTGAAAACGCCAATTGGTGTTTTCCTGGTTCCTCATCTAGTTCCTCTCATCAGATCCTTTCCTTCATTTATGTTCAGTTTTGGCCCAGGCCTCCCCTGTCACTCCCCCTCTTCCTTACACTGACAGTCCCGCTGGCAACAGGAGGTAGCTTCAGCTCCTCTTGTGTGCCCCTCGACTTTCTTGGTGTTTTGTAGTTGGAGTTTATCAAGTGTACGTCCCATGGTTGGCCTTCCCCAAGTAAAATTTAAATTAAATTAAACTGTACCATAATCCTCCCTCTTTCTGCTACAATTAAATAAAACCTGTCCTATTTTTTTGTTTTCTATTATGTTTCACTATTAATACCACAAGGTAGCTAAGAAGAGCTCTTAAACACTAGTGTTGATGGGAAACTTTATGGGCTTGAAGGTGGCTCATTCCTTAGGCCTTGACATAGAGTTGGCTTTTCTGGTGTTCAGGGGTTTTCGTTCCCAAGACCTACCATAAAGTGAGGGCGCCATTAAATTTTACATTCACAAAAGTACAAATTATAACAACTTATCTGTAGTTCAGATTACTGTGAGCAGTGATAGTTACTGTGGGGTTGTGGCAACAACAGCACGCAGACATAAACTTAAATCTCAATTATATTCCTTTTGAATTTTTACTTAGTAGTGAATTATCATCACTATAGAATCTCTTTCTTAGGACTTCAGGGTCAGATTCATCCATTAAACCTCTCCTTCCAACCTTCAACAAGCCTCGCGGAAGCTCCTGGAAGGTTATAGCGCCTATTGCTCAAAACCCATCTTTTTTTGTAGTACAAACAGGCCAATTGTCTAGCAGAGCCACACGATTTCACAGTGATACACCCATATAATAACAAAGTACCCTCAATATATCTCCCTACGCCACTATAAAGTCAGCACTTAACCCTTTCTGGCTCATGTAGAAGATGGGTGGGTGGTCTGCCCAACTTGCTTAGGGCTGGATCAGAAAAGTGTAAGTGCCTTACCTAAGCTGTTGCCATGGCCCTGCCAGGCAACCAGTCCAGTTACCAATACATCATCAACATGGTAAATTTTATCTGCGTGGGACCATAATACCACCTCCTCCCCTAAAACCTGTAGATGCAGCCACAGGAATGCCAGCTAATCAGGTTTCCCCTAGAAAGTGTATCCCAACACATTTTGCTTTGCTCATCAACAATCCCCCATTCAATCCAATCATGATGGCGCCTGGGCAACTATTTAAAACACTATGCCCAATCACCTACCCAATCCATCCTATAAGCAGATGCCCCAATTCTGGTATGTAAAACCCATGGGCATATTTAGCCAAAGTGAATAAGAATGGGAGAACTTGTTACTGATTCAGCCAAACCAATTGCTTTCAGACCAGTTTTATTCCAACATTATGATACAGAATTCTTTCCTTGTCATTATATGCCAAAGCTATGTGTTTCTCCATACCAAAATGACCATCAACTAATGATGACAATGTTGACCTCACCCAGATGCCACCCACTCCCCAAGTTGGTCACAGAAATCCGCGTCTAAACTGGGAAATGTTGTGCCTTGACCACCTTCTCATCTGAATTCCCTACTTTTGCCAAAAGCAAATACTTTGTGCTCCACATCAATGTGATTATTATGGTCCAAGTCATCAATAGGTGGCAAAATTTAATTTAAATCCAAAGTAACAGTTCTGTCTTTTTTTCTTTGCTATTCTAATCAATGTTCGCAGGCAGGCGGATCAAGACTTTCTAGATTCTTAGTTTTAATATTTGTTGCCATGCTCATCTGATACAACCCTTTATACAACAAGATCACCCCATTGACGCCTCTACTTCACTTCTTTCTGCTAGACTCACATGTTATGCAAAATATTGGCCATCAAGTAGGCTCCCAACCCCCTTTCCACCATGATTGGATAGGCGTTTCACTAATTCTAACCTGGTTTGAGGATTTTGATTTTCTTTCTATTTTCCTAACCTACCCACCCTTGAGTGCGTCATCTATGGCGAGTACTTCCAAACAAACTAATTAATCGAACTTTGCATCCTTTAAAGCTTCCAATATTCATAAGTAATCTGGGGCATCACGTTTAGAAAAGTCCTTGGAGACTGACAATTAGGATTTCCCATATCCATAGGGTATAATGGAAAATGAGCTTATTTACTCCTGACCAGTGTAGTCTTTTGGAGTTCCTAATGCTATCCCTTTGATTTCCTTTCTAATTGTGACATAAACGAGGTCATTTCCTAATATTTTATCTTTTTAGGTTGACACCTTGGTAGATTTGTCTTTTGAATACTGATGAGTCATATGGAAGAGTTGATTCAATTTTTCTTTATCCAATTTTTCCCCATTTTAAAACTGCTGCTTATAATGCCCCCTTTAAGATTTGTTGGAGGGGTTCATAAGCTCATAGATATCATCCATGTACTCATCGTCACCTTTTCTTGTGAACATTGACAATTTTTTACTCTGGTCCCCATTTATATTATCTCAAAAGGTCCTGACCTGTATGTTGCAAGCTTATTAATTCTTTTACCAGGGCGATGATAGTAGAGCATACTAAACGTCCTTGATAAAACATAAGTAGGATGCTCGTTGTAGGTTATTCCAGGTAGTCTCCTTTCTTGTGGTATGTACTAGGCATCCATAGCTAATGATTGCAATTTAATAATACTGACAAAGGCTTGTAGTGTTATTTCAGATATAGAGGAAGTGGTGGAATATAGTATAGGCTAAAGGCTAGCAGGTGAGTAGTTTCTCTTTCATAAAGTGCCTCAAATGGGAACATATTATATCACATAAATTTAACTAACCAAACATTCAAACAAGGCTCTTACTAAATAATGATTTCACCATATTGGGTCAAAAGTAACCTCACTATGAATATCTATATGAACGTGACATTAAATCTCTCAACTGCCCGATAAGTGGATGGGTTTAGGGTGCTGTTTTATTGAAGAGTATTAAATAGGGTTGTCAATTACCGCACTACCTTACAAGTAAAATAGTCCATTGTCAGTCAGTAGTTCCCAGGGACTACCATGTTAAATTAAAATTTGCCAATATAAGAACAATGTATAGCTCAGCGGTGCCCAGTTGGTACTGATATGGCCTCAATCCACATGGTAAGGTGATCCACAGGCAATATTGTATATAGATGGCCATTTACTCCTGTTGGAAGGGGCGCTATAACTTTGATACTTACAATTTTAAGGGAGTTGATGGAGTGACGACCTGATGCTGGAACCTTGTGTTTGATCAGATGTGGTGACATTTAGAACAGGGATATAAAACTTCTTTTATGAAATCAAGCATGCTCTCCAAAAGTATAAAGCCCTAGCCATTAGTAAGTATATTACTGCCCCATGACAAGTTGTAATGTGTGACCTTACAAAAGCACTTCTGATTTGATCATATGGTCAGACATGAAATAAACACTTCTTTTGTATCAATCTATATAGTATACCGTCATATATTTGCGTATTGATTGCCCTTCTTTCTTAGTTTATTATAAGCTTCTGGAGTTACCACTGTTAAAATCAGTTTGACAGATAAAATCATATATATATTTGGTCATCCTCAGAGGTTAAATCATCAACAAAAGTAATTTTGTGAAACATCAGCTTTTTGATGCAAAGAGGCAGACTTTAAACAATCAATAAGTCATGATTCTGTAGATTTAAGCTCCATTGGCCATCTTTCTATCAGATTCTCACATCTTATGTAACAGTAAAGAGAAGTATAATTAACAATCACACTAAATCCGTTCCATAAAAAAAAATTCAAAATTGCTTGATAGAAAGGATTGTGGGAAAACCATCACGCTCTACGGCAATGTGCTTTCATTTGTCTTTAGATAGGTTCTATCTAAAAATGAGTTTAATGGTCTACTTGATTTTTATCATGTTGAGCTAAGATTCACCAACTGCACCATTTTTTGTTTGGCTTGTAGTAATATAAAAGTATATTAAAATTCAAGTAGCTTAGCATGAGGTGCTGTTTTATTCTATCTGTAAGACTACTGAAGACTGTTGTTGCACGAGGTCCAATTAAAAAAGGTACATTTTTTGTAACAAAAGTACTAATGGTTTGGCAAGTTCAACAATTTGGGAGAATTGACAGAATTACTTCACTATCTTTAAAAAATTTGGATGTCTCTAGAATCCTAAAGTGGGGACAAATAGTGTATAGCTAAGATCTTATCTGTGAGTGGAAAGATCCCCTTTTAGTAACTTTATGGACTAAAAATACAGCTATCATTAAAGTTTACATTTAAAGGGTTTTAACATTAAAGGCTTCGTTTGTAAATTCCCAAAACTTTTTTGTAAATAGTCAATGTGAGTATCAAATATATAAAAAATACCCCTGATATCATTTAAGTACTAATTTTTAAGAGATCTAGATGTCGTCAATAATGCCGTCCATGGCTTGTTGGGAGGTAGCAGGGCCTTTACATAACCACTTATACAATTGTGTGGGTTCTAACAATCTTCCCTTAGCTATAAGGGCACATTTAGCTTTGTATTTGGGGTACAAGTCTATCTTCAGTATCCACTGGCCAGATCCATCACTGAAAAATATTATGAACTTTTAAAATCTAGAGTCATCAATCCATTGTAACAGATATAATTTTCTGGTATTTGAATTTAATTCACAGTAATACAACGCCATCATCTAGGTCTCATCCTTCTTTTTCCTCAGTAGAAAAGCTGAAGCTACTGGACGTTGTTTGGTATTTAATTAAATGGCATCAAGGAGTTTTTTGTTTTTGATTGCTACTCTACTTCTTCCGCTTTGGTCTTTATATAGGGATTAGCTTTTGTGTATAATATGTCTTTAGTATCTACTAAATGGGTCACCCAATTCATCTTAAAAAGGCATATGGTACAAACGAGAAGTTGTTGGAAGATTCAGATAGGAGCTTCTCAGCCTCCTCTCATTGGTCAAAATTATAGTCAGCTTAAATTTATGTTTGAGTGTAGCTATAACAGAGGGAACATCCAATCTAACATTCCATAAAGTGCCAAACATGTGGAAATTTAGCACATCATCAACTTGTAAAAATAAAATATAAGCTATGGGGTTTTCTTCCAATGATATGAAACTATGAGATCCAATTTTCCTAGCAAGAAAGAAATGGACCCTAAATAATTTTTGAATAGTAAGTGGGGTTTAAACTCTTTTTAATAAAGAATGCTTATTTTTGGAATTCCAATAATTATCTTAGTGGAATATTTATTTGGATCCAATATTGACGTTAACTTGTGACTGGGAAGGTATCTCCATTATAGAAGCGGCATATATGGACATCCCTTCCTTGCATCTACAGTTAAAGGAAGAAATTTTTCTTGTGGTCCTATGGCATGGTATTATATCTGGTAACACAATCGTTCATCCCCTAAGAGACACATCTAATTTTTTTGGTTTATCCTTTTTGTAACTTAATTTTTGAAGATAAATTGAAAGCAATAATTCAGTAAACACAGATTATTAATATAGATTTTTATTACCAGAATGTTCACAAAAGAACTAAGTCACTAATGAACCTTAACTTCTGATTTTCCAGGTCCACAGCTGAGGCCAATAGAGGCAGTTTCTACTGTTATGGGAAGGAATTAATAATCACTAAGCATCTTAGTTTTATATGGCCCCTCTATCCAATACATATATTATGTTGGAGGTCCAGAGAGACTTTATTTGATTTACCAATAAGGAAGGATGAAATTAATAGGAGACTCAGTGTCAATAATTGAGTGATTTTTCTTTAAACTTAAACTCCCACCTTAGTTAAAGAATCTCCATAATGGGATTAAAGTGTCAAAAAAAGGAATCTGAAGAAGTACATGGAAAACAGGAGTAATCCAAATAGCTTTCTTTATTAATTTTATCATATCATCATAATCATTTAATGCGTGGGCATCAGATACAATATTCTGGGAAGAAAAATTGAGGCTTAGACTGGTTCTCAACATGTAAAGTCTCTCCCTTCATGTTGCTGGGGCTATTTCTGACTCATCTGAAATTCTCTTGTAACATTTCTTGGCTACATGCCAACATCTTCTAAAATATTGTACAGATATTCTTCTTACTTCCTCCTTTCTTCTCAATAACGTGAAAATGGGGCATATTGTAGGTTTATAACTAGGTAAATTACCAACTGGACTAAAATTTCTGGGTTCTTGACAAGGGCCTCATTGATGTTCAGAATCTTCTGAAATGATTTTGGAGCCGCCAATATGAATCTTTAAGCAAGGGAAGGATGCCAAAGCCAATATAGCAGAAGTGATGTTATCATCTAAGTAAATACAATCACATGCAACCAGGTGTCAAAATCTTCGGGTTGCTCACTTGGAAATTGGTATCCTGCACTTAATTCGGGCTGAAGTTACAATGGTTGATCCTTGATAATGCCTGTGGTTTATGGGATTTGACTCGTCTATTAACTCACTAGGCCTATTAAATTTGCCTCGACTTTTCTGGCCACTTTTGGGTGTAATTTTTCCTTCATAATCGAAAACTTTGTCCAAGGCAGGATTATACACAAACTGGGGATTTGGTCCTTGCAGTTTGTCAACACCTCTCCTAGGTTAGATTCAGGATAAAAACCAGGAAAAGGATAAATATATGTAACTTTTATTTAAGCTATTTATTTGATAATGGTCATTAGGCCAGGCGCCAGTATTTATACCTCTAGGGCATCTCCTGGCCACATCCAGCACAAAAACTTCAACAGTTATTTTGCCACTCAGTTTGTCCTATGACTGAAACCTTTCTTAGGTTCATTGGTAGCATAATACTCCCAAAATTGGGAGAATTAAAGGTATAAAAATTGCGATAAAAGCATGCAAAGTTGCCCTAAGTCTTCAGGATTTCAGTTTCATCATAAAGCTGAGACACACCTTCTGTGAAATTTTGGCTTCAATTGAAGAAAATGACGCACCCCTAATTGGGATGTCAGCAGGCCTCTTCCTTGATAACCTTAAGTAACCCACTTTGGGCGGTCCATGTAAGTGCTATCATGCCAATTACACATATTGACATACAAATTTCGCCCTCAGGCAGAAATTAATAACGTTATTCATTTGTTTATTTGTCCATGGGACTTTTAAACAAAACTTCAGGTCATCCCTGAATTATTTTTTGTATGATTATATAATTTGTGTTTTGATAATTGGGACCAATTGCCTAAATTTGATGCATTGGAATCGGCCATAATATGCAAGTTTATTTGGGCCAAGCGCCTGATAAAAAACTCAATTGAATTGTTGTTAAGATAATAATCCTGAGTTATATAATTGCAATAGGCATTAGTTCAAGCGTTGAAAGGATAATCGGCCCAATCTGATGGTTGTTAAGGGTTTATTTTTGAGTCAACCACCAGAATCTGACATTTCCCCCCTCTTAACTCAAAAATAAGCCCTAGGATTCCCAATTAGCCTATGTTGGTCTTTTCTATCTGTCCAAACACCTGACAAGAATAGAGTTGGTTTTTTCTATTTGGTAACTTTGGGTGGACTGGCCAATGGGTCTGAAAAATGATGGGCTGAATGCCATCAAGTCTGAAGTAGGATCCCCTCCCCAACCTCAAGTGTGAACTAAAAATTAATTAGTATAGAAGGATTTTTTGTTTTTTTTGAGTTTTTGGTTTTTTTGTATTTTTATGGTTTTATGTTTTTTTTACTTTTTCTTTTCTTAATCGGCCCACCTATTAAACCTTCTTAGGAATTTTGCATGGACTTGGTTGTATATATGGCCGGTCCTAATATCCTTGATGGTGTATATGAACTTAGACGTTTTCTCAATCACTTTGATGGAATAACCTAGATGTGATATAATTTTTCATTTGTCCCAATCCGTGGGTGTTACAAAATAGAACTTCATCATTAACTTTGAATTCATCCAAAGGCTAGCGATTCTCTAAGACTTTTTGATGTCAAGCCTTTTTCTTGGCAAAACTGTTGTCGAAGGCTTGTGCTTGTAGTTTGATTAAGGCATCCACAAGCTTCTCAACGTACTGAGGGTAAGTGTTTTCACCAGGATCCTTTAGGGCAAAATATAGCAGCATTGGTAGGGCCAGGTGTCTACAATATAAATGTATGGGGACATCCTGGCTGCCAAATAATAGGAGATATTGTAGGCGAAGACTGCCAAACTTAGATATGTACTCCATTCAGATGGTTTATCTGAAGTTAATTTCTGAATAATGTTCACCAACGTCCCATTTGCACGCTCAACAGTCCCATTAGTTTTGGGGTGATAGGGAGCGTAAAGCACACCACATGCTCCCATTAGTTGATTGAGCTTGGCAAGGACATTGGCGGTAAAGTTGGTTCCATTATTGGTCAGAATAATCTGAGGGCATCCATGTTTGTGGATATGTTTTCAAGTACAAACTTGGCGGTAGTTGCCGCTCCAGCTTCCCAAATGGCCTTGGCCTTGACCCATTTGGTCAAATGGTCGATGGCTGCAATGATGTACTTGGCCTTTATATTGCTTGTTGGAAGCAGGCAAACAACGTCAATAGATACAGTGTTCCAGGAAAAGTTGGTCTGAACAAGCTGGTAAGATATGCTTTTTTGGAATGAGGTTTTTGCCCTGGCACTCTGCACAGCATTCTAACGTTTCTTGTATATTGAAATGCATTGACTCCCAGTAGTAGAATTGCTTCAGATGCTCTTTTGTCTTTTTGAATACGCCATGCCCTGTGGCCTTATGCGCTGCCATAATTAGATCTATTTGGGCCAATGGTCTTGGAAAAATAAACATTTTGTCCTCGACGATCTTGTAAAGTGTCCCATTTTAGATGGTTGTATTTTTTCATAAATCTGATAGTATTTTTTAGACAGATTTGGGCTCATCATGATACTCTCTGGTGATCATTTTTATAAACAACTCATCGGCGGCCTGACTAATTGTTGCAATGGTGGGTAGTCAGGATAGACAGTCAGCGTTTTGATGTTTTGAAACCACTTGATGCTTGATAGTGTAGTCATAGGCTTAAAGCTTTAATTCCCAGCAGGCTGATCGGCCTTCAGGTTCTCTTAATTTATTCAAACATCTTAGGGAAGCATGATTGGTAACAACTTTAAAATGAGTACCATGAAGGTAGACCAAAATTGCTTGCAAGCATATATGCCAGCTAATCATTCTTGTTTCATCACCGTGTAGTTCCTTTCATGAATGTTTAAGGTCCAACTAGTGAAGGAAACTGGATATTCTTCACCATCTTCTCCAACTTGGGACAACACGGCCCCCACTGCCGTTCTGGATGCTTCAGTTTAGATGATAAATTTGCAATCAGAGTCCAGATATCAAAGAACAGGTGTGCTTAATAGGGCTGATCAGAGTTGGTCAAATGCATCCTGGCAAGCTGGAGTCCATTTTAATGAGACCTTATCTTTAAGCAAATAGAAGAGCGGCTCTCCAAGTTATGCAAAGTCAGTGACAAATCAGCGATAGTAACTGATAATGCCTAGTAATACTTGAATATCGCACTTAAATTTGGGCCATTTCATTTTGGAGATGGCATCCAGCTTAGAGGGCTGGGGCCGAAGACCCACTTTATCTATCAAAAATCTGAGGTATCCAGTTGGTCTTTAAAAAACTGACATTTTCTGGGCTTGATTTTCAAGTTTGCAGCAGCTAGCCTTTTGAAAACCTCCTCTAGGTGTTCCAGGTGGTCGTCAAAAGTGCAGCTGAAAATGTTGATATCATCAAGGTACACTATTACACATGACAATTTTAAATCTCCTAGGATTGTGTCCATTGCCCATTGGAATGTGGCCAGGGCGTTGCAGAGCCCTTGAGGCATTCTCATTGGCTGGAATAGGCCCTCTTTGGTTATGACTGCACACTTCTCGCGCTCCTCTTTGGGAAGATCTATTTGCCAATATCTGCTGATAAGATCCATTGCTGAGAAGAACTTCGCTCCCCCTAGCCTATCCAAGGCATTGTCAATTTGTGGCAGTGGGTACAAGTCCTTCTTTGTGATGTTGTTTAATTTCCAATAGTCAATGACTACTCATTTGCTTCCATCCTTCTTTTTTACTATTATTATTGATGCAGCCCATGGACTTTTTGAAGGGACTAGCATGCCACAATCGAGAAGTTCCTTAAATTTCTTTGGATACTGCCTCTTCTAATAATTTTGAGTGTCTAATCAGGTGTAATTAAATAGGTTTATGATCTCCAGTATTGATTTTGTGGGTGACACCATTAGCACAACCCAAGTCAAAATTGTCTTGTGCAAGTATTTCTTAATATTTAGAGAATAAATCCTGAGCTTGGCCTTTCTCAGAGTTGGTCAGGTTGCTTTAATCAGCCATAGGGACAACATTACTTATGCTGAGTTGGTCCTTATTGGGGAGCCCTAATTCGACAAAAGTTCCAAACTCATGGAATGAGTAAATTTCCGTGGTATGGAACAGATGCAGAAAAGCAATCGTTTGATGTCGCCTAATGGAAATGGGCCAATTTTTCAGGTTTGCACATAAGATATGTATCTCTCCATGGCCCAGTATGATAATACCAGGGGCAATTTTTGGTTCAAATCGATATTTAGACTATAATTGATATATTTCACCGTAAAGGCCTTCTGGGATATTAATTGTTAGTCCTGTTGGGACAATTACTTGTTCTCTGGATGGTATAGTGATGGTCTGATTTGATTGAATCGGAATGCCCTTTGACTTTTCAATCTGAGTAGGAAGTGGTTTTATCTTTAACTGAGCTTTGGAATACTCAATTGGGACGACTCCATCTTTGTGGGCCAGATTTATTAATAGGCTGGGTTTCTTTTTTTCAACTGCCTTATCATGGTTGTAGTAAAGTGTAATAGCCTGTCCCAGAATGGTGAGAGTATCATCCTTATGATTGGTAACAACTCCATATCTTTTTAAGAAATCAGTCCCGATTAGAATATCATAGTTTGTATTTGGCAACATTATGGCAGGTGCCATTACTACAATGGATCCAAATTGGAGTGGTAGGGTACTGTAGGCGCCCATCAATTTGGTGGTATGCGGTCCAGCGATTTCATATTCCTGGCAGTAGGCAACATCAGGCGCAATTTTCAGTTTTTAACCAATTTTGTACTGACTATATTGATAGGAGCGCCACTATCAACAATGACCCAAACTTGCACCTTGTTCACTGCTATGTCCACATAAGTACATTCAGAGTAGTTTTCAGAGGTATTTATTGTGTGAATGCTGTAGCTATTGCCTGATTCCAGATGTGCTTTCAGGCTTGAGCAGATATCTGGAAAGTAACTGCTAAGGTCTTCATGGGAATAGCCACTTAGACGTTTTTAAGCTTAGGTAAATTGGTTGAACATCTGGGTTGTAGATCCAAACCCTGGTCAGTAATTTGCTTCACGTAAGGTTTTGATACCTCTGATTGGGCTTCTTTGGTTAATTTCAAGGGTTTAGTTGCTTTTGCGGTGGCCCAAATAGTGATCATCATGACATTATTAGCCCCAATATGGTTATTTTCAGCGACATCTTCGGCCCTAAGGAGTTTGTTTGGATCAGGTGGAACAGTTTGAAGATCAGTGGAGTTAGAGTATTCCGCCTCTACTCCACCTGCTCTTTTCCCGCCTCACTGTCACTGTTAATTTCTAAAGCAAAGTTGACCCCAGGCTTTTTGTTGGACCATCTGTAGCATTGATTACCAAAGTGCCCTATTTGACCACATTTTTAGCATGTAATTGGCCCTGTTTTCTGTTTTTGCTCAAATTTTTGGTTTGTATTTTGGAAATTTTTCCCCTTGTCGGACATCATATTGTTTTTTGGGCCCAAAAATTGAGATTTTTGCTGATCCTTGGCCCAATCAGGTGTGTTAAAAATTACGAGAACAGCTTCTCAAGTAATTGGTGAGGTCTTGTATTTCCAAGCTTCCATTGAATGCAGGCAACATGACATTGTGCAGTTCACGGAAGGGCATAATCGCGTGCTTCAATGAAATCTTGGCGTCAAACTTGTCTATCTCATTGCACCCTCGCAGAACTTGTGCCTCATGGAAGAATCTATCTGCAAAGTCTTTAATAGTAATACCCTGTTTGAATTCGATATTAAGAAGCTCTCTTTTTCAGGTTTCTAGTTTTTCAGGCCCTCCAAACTGTTTAGTTATTGCAATTTTGGCATCCATATAGGACCAATCGTCGCCCAAATAGGGCATAATAAGGTCACTGCTATGGGCATCAATTGAGTAAATCAGTGCCAATCCTTTCACATGGTCTGATGCTCCTCTCATTGCTTTTTCAAGTAACTTGAGGAAAGAGTGAACGTTTCCATCCTTATCAAACTTGGGTTGATTCAATGGTTTGAAGTCATCTCGCCCTGTTTCAGCCACAGGGGTTGTACTTCTTCTTGAGCGCCTTGGTGTATCATCACTCATGATCAGCCCTCTTTCCCGTTGGGATGTGTCTGGAGTCAGGATTGCTGCCAGTACTCTAGGCATATAACAGATGTTTGAGATATCAGTTTCTGCATTGGTGTTGATTTTGGATAATTTGGTTTGATAATATTGCTCTGAACTACTAAATTATGATGTCTGTTTTGGCCCTTAGTTTTTCCAAACTGTTTTTTGGCCAGTTTTACAGTGTTTTTTCCTAATTTTCTTTAGTCAAAGCTGGGTGAGCATTGGCTGCTTTGATTTTTGAGGTTGTTAGGCTTTTCTTCAAATAAAGCTTGATTAGATGCTATTCTCTTAATGTCTTTGCCCATACCATCTACTCAAACTTGCAGTTGATAATTGCATTCTGAGTTCCCAGATTTCCTGAGTAAGTTCAGTGTTTCTGGCCTGTAATCTCAACACAACCATTTAAATTTTTTAAAAGTCCTTGTTGTTCAAGGCATCATCCTCATCCCTATTTGGGATGATTAGTTTTTCTGCATGAGCTCCCCCACATTAACAAGATTATGGGTGTAGGAGGTATCAGTTGCAGATTTGTGTTGAGTGGGAAAATAATCTGAGATGGCCTTGACTTTAATTTCCATCTCAACATTGCTTTTTCTTTTGGCCGAATCTGCCAGAACTTGGTTACTTGAATCCATACTGGAGAGTGTCATCAGTTTTGAGTGAGCACCAGTTGTCAAAATCTGAGAATTTCTCGCTTGGAAATTGGTATCCTGCACATCTATTTGGGCTGAAGTTCTAATGGTTGATCCTCAATAATGCCTGTGGTTTATAAGATACAACCCATCTATTAACTCATTAGGCCTATTAAATTCGCCTCAACTTTTTTGACCAATTTTGGATGTAATTTTTCCTTCATAATTGAGAATTTTGTCTGAGGTAATATTATATACAAACTGTGGATTTGGTCCTTCCAGTTTGTCAACACCTCTCCTAGGTTAGATTCAGGATAAAAACCAGGAAAAGGATAAAATAAATGTAACTTTTATTTAAGCTATTTATTTGATAATGGTCATTAGGCCAGGCGCTGGTATTTATACCTCTAGGGCATCTCCTGGCCACATCCAACACAAAATTCAACAGTTATTTTGCCACTCAGTTCGGCCTATGACTGAAACCTTCCTTAGGTTCATTGGTAGCATAATACTCCCAAAATTGGGAGAATTAAAGGTATAAAAATTGCGATAAAAGCATGCAAAGTTGCCCTAAGTCTTCAGGATTTCAGTTTCATCATAAAGCTATGAGACACACCTTCTGTGAAATTTTAGCTTCAATTGAAGAAAATGACGCACCCCTAATTGGGATGTCAGCAGGCCTCTTCCTTGATAGCCTTAAGTAACCCACTTTGGGCGGTCCATGTAAGTGCTATCATGCCAATTACACATATTGACATACAAATTTCGCCCTCAGGCAGAAAATTGATAACATTATTCGTTCATTTAATTGTCCATGGGACTTTTAAACGTAACTTCATGTCATCCCTTAATTATTTTATATATGATTGAATGATTGTGTTTTGATAATTGGGACCAATTGCCTAGATTTGATGCATCAGAATTGGCCATAATATGTGAGTGTATTTGGGCTGAGCGCCTGATAAATTACTCAATCAAATTGTTGTTGAGATAATCAGCCTGAGTTGTATAATTGCAATAGGCATTAGTTTAAGCGTTGAAAGGATAATTGGCCCAATCTGATGGTTGTCAAAGGTTGATTCAAGTCAACCACCATAATCTGACACCAGGGTCTAAACTTTGTATTAAAACCATTTAAAAAAGTCAGTAGGGGATTCCCCTCTTCAGTTTTTAGATCCCCAAAAATGCTTTCTTTTGTATAAATAAGGTGTGGTCGCTTCCAAATTCCTTTAAAAGGCGTTTTTGACCTAACTCCAAGTTTGACTATTTTTCAAGTGATAAGATGATTTCTTGGGCGATGCAATGTAAACAAATTAGTATATGTTTTAATTTTTGTCTATTGGTGGCCTCTAACCATTGTAATCTCGTAAATGTAAAGTAAGGAAGGAATTTTACTTTCTCCAGAAACATAACTTTTCATTAAAAAGGTTAAAGTTAGTATTGGTAGTAGGAGACAAAAATCTAATTCCTGTCACAACTTTTGGGGCAGAAATTGAGAGCTCATTATCTAATATAACATAGGTTGCATTCAATCAATCAGATTTCTCATGTCATTCACATCATTTTATAAGTTATCCCAATAACCCAACATTTCAGTAGCAGAAGCCTTCTGGTCAATATGTTTCTTAATCCAGTAGAGTTCCAATTTTTGAGCTTCTATATGATCCTTGTTAAAGAGTTGCTAAGTTTGATGGTTTCAAACTGATGGGGAAGCTGAAAAGTCAACCATCATTATAATCTAATTGGAAGCCATATAATCTAAAAAAGCTTCTAACATTAGTAAGTCCTTAAGATAAGATTTTAGTAGTATAGTTAGGATCAATTGGTTAATTAAAGTCTACTCCACAGCCTCATGCTATAGTGGTAATTTGAGTCTTTGATTGTGCGACTTGGTTTGAATATCATTTAGCCATAATGAAGTGTCTCGCCTTTTGATTATGATACAGTAGGACCAAGGGGACCTAGAGGGTCAGGTGGCCCAGTATCCCCTTGAAGACCTTAAGGACTAAATTGACCTGGGGGACCAAGGGGCTCGCTGTCTCCTGGTGACCCATGTATCCTGGTGGGCCCTTGGAGCCCAAGAAGCCCTTGACACCCAAGAGGTCCTTCTGGGCATCTGAGACTTAACTTAGGTCATGCCTGTTGTAAGGTTTCCTTGTATTGTACAAAATACTGTCCCCATTAAAATTCAATGTTTTATGATCATGCAAGAGTTACAAGATAGGGTTCTTTAATTTCTAAGATTGGATTAACATAAGGCGACATTTACTTAGTAGTAAGTTAAATTTTCAGGTTAGCAATAGCCTTTTCATGAAGCTGGTCTATTCTGTAATGGATTCTTCAATTCATCCCTAACTTTAATTATTGTACTTTTATTTTCTTTAGCAAAAGAAGAGGTATTGCTATAAGTTAAAGGGTGTATAAAAAGGAACAACTGGATTAGACTCAACTGTTTTATTGCTTATTGTTGATGTAATTCTATTATTTGAATAATATGCTATTTGTCCAGGTTTACAAAATTTTGGAGCTATTTGTTGTCCATATGCTGGAATCAGTGGATGTCAAACTAAAGGTTAGATATATTCCTCATATTAGAAGGAATATTAGAGTCTCTAATCCAGCTGGACTGACCTTCAAGAACAGTTTTATCATCAAGTAGATGCTCAACAATTGTTCTTAAGTTAGCAATTCTTAGCTGATAACTTCTTTGAACAACCAAGGTTACTTTTCCTCTATACTCAGCAATAAACTCAAGTTCATCTAAAACAGGACTTCCATTATAAAGAAATCAATGATTTTCCAACGGTTAATGCATTAATCCTGTTATCTTGAGAGTTTTATGATAAGAAAATATTGTCAATATTTTAAAACGTCTTTACTCATCTTCAGCAACTCAGAAGAACTGGCAGGGAGCACCAGTTTTTTTCAGCTCTGCAACTGATGGAAGGCCAAACAGGGGAGACAAGCTGTAAGCTGCTTAAAGTTAGACGTGTTATTTTCAAATAAAAATAAAGAAAGATACCAGAATGAAAGTATGTTTAAGGATTGTTAATTACTTACTAATAATTTTTAGAAATAGGAAGCTAAAAAGGATAATTTTATAATATAAAGATGTTCACCATCTAGTACTAAAAAAAAGATGTTTTATTTAGAGCTCTCAATATCTATAAAGGTTTGGGACATCACGTTTAATGAGGCACCTCATGGACTGACAACTGGGATTTTTCATATCCTTAGGGAGTAGTTGAGAACATGATAGCTTACTCCTGTCATTTGTAGTCTTCTACAATTTCAAAGCTTTCTCTTTGAGTTTTTCTTGAAATATAAGCAATGTCCTTTCCTTTTTTATTTTTGGGTTGTCATTTTATGATTTGTTATTGTCTATCAATAAGATGTATGTAAAAGTTGATTATTATTTGACTTTATCAAATTTGCCCTTTTGAGCCCACAGCCCAACACAATCCATCTCCCATATCATTGTAATATTTTGGTATTATAGGATATAACCTGTTGAAAGCCTTCAATCAAGTGAGATAAGGAGGTCAGTAATAACTTACAGCAATCTGAACCCAGAAAAAAAAATTTTAGTTTTGGGCGATGCCTTTTGGCTTAAAATATACAGTCAAACCCTTGAACGCTTAATTGATAGTGTCCTAGGGTTTTTCAAAATCTCTTGTTCTATAGCATAAAGACAATATCTTAATTTTTACTCAACCAAGAACAACACGCAAAGGACTTGGAATTGGTGTGGCTGCCATTTAAAAGCTTGTTTTTTGTGAAAAACTCAAAGTGCGAGTTTTTGAGGTAATGCTTGCCTTTTAGGGCACTTAGTTTTGAAGAAAAGTATAGCTGAGCTGTTCCGCTCACTAAGGGGGTGCTGATTAGGAGGGTTGAGCCATTTTTGGTAAGTTATTTGTTCATGGGGTGCGTCACTAGGAACTTTAAAGAACCTTATTCTCTGTTACATGAGTTTTTGATCATACTTCTTAATGTTTTCAACTGCGTTGAATTTTTGGAATAATTCTTAACAATGTCTGTTTCTAAGCACACTGGAACTTCTCTCAACCTCTGCTGTTAACAATATAGAAAAATTTCAACTTTTGACATTACTTCTGTATTTGGAGTTACTAGCAAAAGGTAAAAACAACAATAAAAGCCAGATTTTGAGAAGAAATTTTTTCATTAGAAAAATATGGAAAGTATTTACCATATATGGGGGATTAGGGGTGCTTAAAGTAGAATTTAATGATTTAATTCATTTCCTCTCATAAGGCGACTCTGTAGTTCTATCTTGGTTTCAGGGTTGGCGGAGTCCAATTTCCTAAATCTCTCTAATCTTCTGGGTTTCTTCCATAGATAATACTAAAAAACTCAAGTAATTTTGTAAATGCAAGACTTCTGTTCTGAGCCCACTGTGGCTTCTGCGAGTCCCAAGGCTCTTGAGACTCTTAAAGATTCATTAGTATCTCAGTCTTTCCAATAGATTGGAATTTAAAATAGTTTGCTTCCTAATTTGGTAATATAATATTTTTCAAAATTTTACAAATGGGAAAACTCTCTTTGTATGGAAATTTAGTAATTTTAATCTATTCAGCGGTAGAACCTAAAGATTTAAAAGTGGGTTTCTTGGGGCATAATTTGCAACATCAGAGTCTTAATTTTTTTAACCAATATGTATACTGGTGTGTTGTAGGGAAAATGCAGAATAAGTATAGATTAGCCTTCCAGTTGGGATGCGTGAGCACCCAAAAAGCAAGCCAGAATTCCAATGGCATTTCCACTCATATGACGCTGTATATAGCTGAAAAATTGGGTAACAACGACTCATTGGTGTAGGATGAGCGTGAAATGAAACCTGGTAATGACCAAACAGAAACAACCCCAGATATTTCAGGTCTTGCTTAAGTAGATTGTACTACTGGGTTTACTACTTTGGGGTTACTGGTTGAAGGGTTCATCACTAACGTAGAGAAAAGGGGTCGGATCCTTGTTTGAAAGTGAGATATATGAGGCTACAGAATTCTTATATCTTAACAGCGGATAGCTTCAATAATGAGGTTAAACTCCCAAAAGTTTCTTGCGTGTTGGATCCAGTTGAATATGGTGGGACTGATTGTAATTATCAAAACTGGTAAATCCCATCCAGTGTAGGGCCTGACAGGCCACCAGGCTAGTGCCATCAGGACTTTGGCAAGAAAAATTGAATTATAATAGGAAAATTTGGGCACTATTGGGAATTTTATTGGAAAGAAAAATAAAGAGAATCAACCAACAAATTCCTCAGTATTATGAACTGATTAAATAGTGTTTGATTAGGTAGTAAGTCCAAGCAGGAATTGGGGCCCTCAAATTTGACCTAAACCAGAGATTGTTTGAAAGAGGGGGAAGATAAATTTTATTAGATCTGACATAAAAGGTTTTGGTGGCAGGCTGAGTTGCTATCAGTTCGTCTGCAGATGCTTGGACTGAGGCTCAACTGAGTTTCCATCAGTTGGTACAATAGCATCTGGCCTGACGGTCAATGGGAATTACCCAGGCCACCCCACATAGGGGCAGTCCCAATTGGTTAAAAATGGGTTCTGGATGCCAAAACCACCCGTGCCCAGTCACTGAAGCGTTTGTTCAAATGAATGAGTTGCATCAGTTGCAGATCCCAATTCTTTAGATAGGGGTTTTGTTTTATCAGCGACAGTCCCTGAAGGTACCATCAGTTCATTGGGGATCATCCTCAACGATTTTGAGGGGTGTTTGGCTTATGGTATTGTACTACTAGTTGACTCGATACCATCAATAATTTTAGCTGAAAAATTCAATACTTGTCCCTTCATGACTGTTAGTTTTCCAATAGGTTGAATTTATTCCTGTTGGCTTTGGACTTTTCATCTTTGATTTGGTAATCTCAGCGTAGATTTTCTCAAATTTGGTGGACAAGTTTGGCAGAGGTTAGCGCAGGTACTAGGGGAGAAATCTTTAGAGGGAGCGCTGTTACCCAGCGCTCATCTACCACGTGGGCAAGGTCGCCCAGGGTGACGAGGGGTACAGCTACCCTCTTTGGACCCTCTTTATTTGAAAATTGGAAAATCGCCCAATCCACACAAAGGGGATGTTCCCCTGGACTTACATTATCCTTTCCTTTTTCCAAAGGAGGGGCGCAACCGCCAGGAAACTGCATAAAGCTACATTTTTGTGAGACTTAGTCAACTTAATTGCCATTAAAGTTACAGCTTTTTAGGGGTTGAGGAGCATCGGTATGGGACTCATGAAACACCTTGACCAGTTCCATGCAGCTATCACAATTGTGGGCCTTGACCCAACTGTTCTCATAGGCTGGATAGCCCTCCCAGGCGATAAGATACTGAACTGACCCTTGAGATTTGTGGGATGCTAAGATGTTTTCCACATCAGCCTCCTCTGCATCCATAATTAAAATTGGCTCTGGGTCTGCAGGTACAGTCCCCTTAAATGAGGACAACTGAAAAATGTGGAAGACGGTGTGCTGTTTCCAGCAAGCTGGCAATTTTAACCAGAAAGTACTATTGCCCAAGTCTTCCTCCACCAGGTGGGTGCCCAAATGCTTGCTTGCAAACTTCCATGAAGATACCTGCATCCATAAACGCCACGTATCAAGCATAGCTTTTGAACCCACCATTATGACATGGCTGAAAGCCATTTTTGATCCTGTTGGGATTTTTGCCCATATTCCAGCCTGCTAAATTCCTGGTATTGCTAGGGGAAAATTCCCTAAGGCAAAGTGAATCAGAAATCAGTTGGCCCGAGTTTTGGAGGAACTACGTTTGGGGGATTTTGGGATATTCACCTGGCCATATCCATTGGGGATCATTCTGGATGAATACTTAAGATCTCATCGGGTGGAGTTACTGATGAAATAGGGGCATATGATAGTGATTAACTATAAGGTGTACCAATTGGGATTAGTCAGGTTTCATCACTGACTGATTGGGAATGAATAGCAAGTTGCAAGGTAAGTGATGCTGCCTGCAACTAGCAAATTTATTGTTTGGAAAGTGACCTGCCTTAATGGGTAACAAGTCCCATTATCTAATCAGGTCGCTTGCTAAATATGGTTGGTTCTCTTGGATTGAGAGAAATAGTTATGACACATTTTCCAACTTTTTTCATTTGAGGTCTCAAGGATGCTCAATGACAGAATCCTAGCCAGGATGGGGAAGACCATTGCTGCCGAGATGAGGATGGGTGACTCAATGGCAATGGCTGCCATTTCATTAAAGAGGTGTCAACCAAGGTTAGACAGCTATATTCCCCACTATATATTCCCTAAAATTTACTATGATAAAAAAAGGAATTAGTTTTTACTAGAACAGTACTTTACAGTAAACTATTAATTACATTATCAATTCAGTGTATAGTTAAACTATCAGCTTCTATTGTGTTGTTCTGTCTCGATTATATTATTGCATAGGGCAATAGTTGGAAGACTCTCAGAGAGAAGAGTAAAAATCTGACCGGGGATCTAGAGAAGAAGGAACCACAATCAGGGATAGCTGCCAACTTTGTGTTGGGCTAAAAGAGACTGTCACCAGGGTATCTCAGCAAAGATTGGGTGGACAAGAGCATAGGGAACGAATCCATATGAGTATGATTTCATGAGTATTTAATTGATATACTGGCCTGAGCGTTGAGCCAAAATATAATTCACACTCAGCTACAGATAATAGTCTCCATACTATTATCAATTAATAATTCATTATATACAATGAGACAAAGTGCACGAGGAAAAAAACCTGTGCGGTAAAAAAATTACTGGGTTGCTTACCAATAACAATCAAAGAGTAACTATTTACAGATCCACAAGCTGCTTGTAATCGTTGATAGCTTTAGTGAGATGCTCCCGCACTAGGGACTGAGTAGACCAAATGTGCTTGGCATAATATGCAGCAGCTGGGACCTCAGGACGCAGGAAGGGACCAACCAAAATGAAAAGATTATACCCTAACGTTGCTTCATATAGAGAAAACCCCTTAGAAGCGTGAGTTCCGTTAATGTAGGAAAATTGAGTGAGGAGAAGGTCATTAACCCAGGTATCCTGTGCGTCCGCAGCATAGCAGCGCAAGTATTGTTCCAAGATTTTGTTAACTCGCTCAGTTTGTCCATTGGACTGGGGATGATACACTGTGGAATGTCATTGGGCAAGTTTAAAATGGATAAGAGCTCATTCCAGAACTGCACTGTGAACTGCGAACACAGTCACTGATGATTTCTTGCAGAATACCAAACATAGAACTTACATGGTGCACAATGAGACGAGCAGTTTCTTCTAATGTAATCGTGGAAGAAAATGGAATAAAATAGGGAACATTTGGTAAAACAATCGACCACCACCATTTCTGCTGTAAGCCCATTAGAACAGGGAAGTTTGACAATAAAATCCATGGTCACCAAAGTCCATGGACCCTCCGCCTGTTGTAACAAATGAAGGAGACTATTTCTTCCTGATTGATCCAACTTGGCCCATGTGCAGGTAACACAATTAGTGATCCAGGGTAAAACTTCTTTTGATAAACCCGCCCAGTTATAAGTCCGCTTAATTAAATCAATACATTTCTTGTTGCCCAGATGGCCAATTGTGGAAGGATCGTGATGCGCCCAAAACACCTCAGCTCTAAAGAGAAGAGGGACCCAAACTCAGGACCAAAAAGAATGGAGACCCTCTACTAAGGAATATAGGGAATATTTGTGAGTTTGAAGGGATAATAGATCAAATAACTCCACTCCTTTGGGGCAGGTCATTTGAGCTGCTAAAACCCATGAAATGAGAGGAGCATTACGAGCAAAGTCAACTGATGAGACTATGGGCGGAACAATTGATAAAATATGTGTGGAGGAAATCATGGTAACCAGGTCTACTTCATCTGAGTCCAAGGGGCAGTAAGCTGGGTTGTGGCTAAGAAAATTGGGGAGCACGTTTAACGCGCCTTTTACAAATTCATTTTAAAATTGAAACTGCACAAATCCCGATAGGTACAAGCTTGTCTATGGGCCAATTTCTGTGGTTTGCAGAAATACAGAAGAGCTTGGTGATCCATATGCACCATTAACTCATGTTGAGCGCTCTGTAACAGATACCGCCAATGATTCAAATCCCATGCTACAGCTGCTAACTCTTTATTGTAGATGTCCCAGGATTTCTCAGTAGAGGAGAATTTCTAGAAAATAGGTGACCAGATGCTCTAAATCATCGTGCTCCTGGAGCAGATCTACCCCTACTACCACAGATGAAACATCTCATGCAACAATATACGGTTTGGAGGGATATGAATGTTTTAAGATGGGGGTTTGATAAGAAACCTATTTAATTAACTTAAACGCCTGCTGGCACTCAGGTGTCCATCAAAAAGGTACATTCTTAACGGTGAGAGGGTAAAGCGGAATGGCTAACTGGGAAAGGGCCAGGGAAAAGTTCTTCAGGAAAATAATGGTGCTAAGAAACTTCTTAATTGTTTTTGTGTTGTTGAAGTTGCCATTCGTGGATGGCATCCAACTTGTTGGGGGAATCGCATAGTCCCATCTTTTATGACAAAATTCCCAATAAAGGTAACTTCCACCTTATAAAAACTCACATATTGAAGGCTTGACGAACAGGCCCACCTTGTGCAAAGCAGCCACTACCACTTCCAAGCTTTTTGCGTGTTGTTTGGGAGTTGGGGAGTGAACCAAGATGTCATCAATGTATATGACTGTGCAAGTAATTAGAAGGTCACTTAACACACTATCAATCATTCTCTGAAATGTGGCTGGCGCATTCTTCAACCCAAAGGGCATTACATGGAATTGAAAAATACCTCACTTTGTTTAAATTGCGGTAAGCCATTCCTGACCTTCCATCACCCATATTTTGTTGAAGGCATTAACAAGATCAAGCTTAGAGAACATAAGAGACTTAGCAATTGATTGACTGATAGTTTGCTCCAGGGGCAAAGGGTAGGGATCATGTACTTTAAAATTTATTTTGCTGTCCATAATCCATGCAGGGATGGAGGGAACCATCGGCCTTCTTGGCAAAAATGGTATAGACACAACTGGTGATTTCTCTTTAAATAACCACCCTTTATTAAGCATGTCGTCTAACCAGGTGTTAAATGCAACCTCCTACTCCGCTAAGTGTGGATACAAGGGACAGTTGATATTCACCAACTGTACCATTGTTTGGAATCCTAAGTCAAATTTGATGTGAGATGGAAAATGTTCTGCCTTCTCAGAATTAAAGATACTCTGATAGTGCATTAATTCTTTGGAAAAGTTGGACGGAAGGCCCTCAGAGGAAACAAGGGAAGTGATGGAGCTGCGGCCTTGAGTTTTCTTAAGGGTATCAAGTAAAGGAATTTTCCCTCCATTTGATTATTAACAAATGACAAAATATTCAACTCCAGGTGAATTCTAAATTGTTTTCAGCACCACCATCCGACCCCCATTATTACAGGAAACACTAAGTTTGGCATTGCTGAGAACCGATCACAAAAGCTAAACTGATGTACTAAGAAAGGTACTGGCTAACGGACTAGATATGAGGTCTGGGAGGCTGATGAAGCAACCATCATTGAATGACCTACGTCCAGGTCAAGCTCCAATGGCTGGGCTAGCTCAATGCTTATAAAATTAACTGTGGCTTTGGTATCCACCAAAGCCTCAAAGGGGATGTGGTGAGACCCAATACAAATCCTTAGGGGCAAAGAATAAGTGATGTTTTGTTTATTAGTAGATTTGGTCATCTCTGCTGCAACTAAAGAGATGGCAAGAAAATCAGGGGAAGTTTGAGGTCCATTTTGGGAGTAAAGTTGGAAATAGTAAGGGCTTGGGAACCAGCTACTTCAATATGGGCTTTTACTGATTCATTGATAGGTGAACCAGGATAGCTCAACTTGGTCGCATGGGTATTGACAGATTCTGAGGCCAAGCCAATAATAGACAATGGTAAGGACTGAATCTGAGTTGTCGTTGAGTATCCCAATCATATATTTTCCCCCTTGAAATCGTGGAGCATAGCGAGGGGAGGCGTTGATGGTGGTCACAGCTTTACACATTTGATCCACTGTCCCCATAGGGGTGAACCAAACTTTGTGATGGGCAGAGGCAGAATCCATCCTGATCTAAAGATTGCTTGGAGCATATCATTAGAGAACTCAAGCATGGGAGCCTGTTCATGGAATGTTGTGATTTTAGAGCAAAGCTGGGGACATCGGTCTTAGTAAAAACAATTGAAATAAACGGTCTAAATGTGACACAGGGGTTTCAAAGCAGCCAATACTACTGCGACAAATGAGGTAGATTCTCCCACTTGCAAAGCAGAACGCAGAAGTCCTTGTACCCACCGATGGGCATCCCCTTCTACTGCATCCAAAAGGGCGACCCCTTGTTGGGCATTGGATAGCGCAGCGGCATTATTAAGGGCAATAGCAGAATGCATTTGCGCCTCAGCAAAATCTCCAAGAACTTGATTAACAATATCTCCATAGGGAACACTCGGATTCCCTTTTTGAACATTAGGTGAGGGAAGAGTAGTTATCCACGGGGCTCTGCTGCCCTGAAGGAGTTTCTCCAAGGTATTGCAAACACTACCCACAAAATCAGTGAATGACCAAATGAACAACAGAAAGCAAACTACTGACTGCACGTTCATTTGGTAAAGGGTAACCACTGTGGCACCCAACTCAAAGAAAAGGGCGGAAATTTCAGAAAACAATGGTTAATTTATTATGTCAGTAAAACAGAAGAAGAAGTTTAGACCAGCCTGCCAGTCAGGATGTGTGAGTGCCCAAAAATCAATTCAGAATGCCAGTGGCATTGCCACTCATATGATGTTGTATGGAGCAGCAAATTGGGTAAAAATGACACATTAGTGTAGGATGAGCGTGAAAATAAACCTGGTAATGACCAAACATAAACAACCCCAGATACTGCAGGTCTTGCTGAAGGGGATTGTACTACTGGGTTTACTACTTTGGGGTTACTGGTTGAAGGGTTCATCACTAACATAGAGAAAAGGGGGCGAATCCTTGTTTGAAATTGAGATATATGAGGCCACAGAATTCTTATATCTTGATAGCGGATAGCTTCAATAATGGGGTTAAACTCCAAAAAGTTTCTTGCGTGTTGGATCTAGTTGAATATGGTGGGAGTGATTGTAATCATCAAAAGTGGTAAAGCCCAGCTAGTGTAGGGACTGGCAGGCCACCAGATTAGTGCCATCAGGACTTTGGCAAGAAGAATTGAAATAAAATAAAAAATTGGGTATTAGCAGGAATTTTATCAAAAAAGAAAATTAAGAGAATTGACCAGCAATTTCTTCAGTGCGATACAAATAATTAAATAGTGTTCATTCAGGTAATAGGTCCAAGCAGGTATTGGGGCCCTCAAATTTAACCTAAACCAGCGTTTTTTGGGAGAGGGGCAAAATAAGTATAACTAGAACCTTTGAAGGATTCAGCAGCAGGCTGAGTTGCACTCAGTTTATACATAAACGCCTGGACCAAAGCTTGACTGCATTTCCATCAGTTGGAACAATGGCATCTGGCCCGATGGGCAATGGAAACACCCAGGGCCACCCCACATAGGGGCAGTCCCAATTGGTTGAAAATGGGTTTTGGGATGCCCAAACCACCCATTCCCAGTCGCTGGGGCATTCATTTGAATGAATGAGTTACATTAGGCACAAATCCTGATTCTTTAGATAGGAGTTTTAAATATTAACTGCAATAGTCCCAAAAGGTACCATCTGCTCATCAGAGAGCATCTCTGACAATTTTAAGGGGTGTTAGGCGTCAGCAACTGTACTGCTAGCTGACTCAATACCATTGGTGATTCTGGCCAAAAATTTGATACTCATACCTTCACAACTATTAGTTTTTCTGATTGTCAGTCTTTATTCCCGTTGGTTTTAGACCTTTTGCCTTCAATTTGGTAATTTCGGCCAGTTTTCCTCAATTTGGCTGACAATTTTGGCAGAGGTGAGCATGGGTACCAGAGGAGGAATCTTCAGAGGGAGCGCTGTTACCCAGCGCTTGTCTACCACGTGGGCAAGGTCGCCCAGGGTGATGAGGGGTACAGCTGACCTCTTTGTACCCTTCTTATTTGAAAATGGGAAATCTGATCCACGCAAAAGAGACGCTCCCCTGGGCTTACATTTGTCCCCTGGCATCATGGTGAATGGATGTCAAATTATTACAGTGGTCAGGGGGTAATTAAAGGTTTCTGTCATCAAGAAACTTTAACTGATTGAAGCTTATAAAGGACTTCAGAATCTTATGAATTATTTTGATTAATGATCATACTAGGAAATCCTAATTTATTATTCTGGCCTGCTATATATTATTATCAATATTATTATGAATTAAATTGTGTTTTCTGAAGGGTCTTTTTTTGAAGAGAAAAATTAATTCCTTTAGTTGAGCCTTTCACAATAAGTAATGTCAACCACTCTTAAAAGCTTTTACTATCCATTCATGGTCTACCCTCACCTTGTAAAAGCAGATACAGAGCTTCATGAGAACTGTTGCCCTTCCTAAAAAGTTCTCCCTTAAATTGCCCAGTTGGCAGCTCCCTTAGTTCCTATAACTTTGAAGATTGCCCCTGTTGGTACAAGGGGGATAAAATTCAACCGTCCAAGAAGATGTTTAGGGCACTCAAAGGCCTAAGCGTTAATATTTTCTATAGAACTAAATATATACTTAAAATAAAAAAGCTCCATAATTGAAATATACTTGAATCAGCTAATTAATAGAGACAACCAAAAAATTGCATATGAACAATAATGATCATTTATAAGTAGGGAGTTATCTTTATAGAGGTTAATGCACCCAAATTTTTGAGGTACATCGCTGTAACTCTTAAGACAAGATCTAAATCAAATTTATTTTCCTTAATTTTGCAGCATCTTAAAATCATTCCAAGATAAATTTATCTTTTATGTCCAGCTTTAACCCAACCTCTGTGGTATTCAATCATTTTTATTGGCCTTGAACCTTGACACCAGAAGTGATCATTTCTTTAAATTAATTAAATTCCGCCTCAGGGGTGATCAAATTTCATTTTAGGATAATAATGACAACTTCCTCTTTTATATATTGGTGTTGGGGGTAAAAGGCCGTAAATATCAGCCAAGTATTCAAATTTTCACTGTACCTTGGGTAACCTTGACAAGAAAATGTTCATTTCCTTTTTATAGTTGACTTTGTAGGGATCTGACTAATTCAAGTCTAATTTTCTGTCTTTCCACCTGTCTAGTGATGGTTTAAGAGCACTAAATCATCTGGATGGAATGTATGTAGAGGTACATGTTTGTCATAAACTAACTTGTCTCTCTGGAGGTGGTTACAGACATATTATTCAAAGCTAAAGATTAATCAATCTAATTTTACTGGCAATATTTTCCATGGTAACTTCAGGGGTTTTATCTGAGGCATGGTCTAACATATATTGTACTTTGTAAGGCAATTGAGAATTTCTTCCATTTAAAACTTGGATAAGAGACATTTTTATGATTTGGTGTTGGCTGATTTATTAAGCTGATCTTTCACTGAGTAATTATACTGTCCAATGTAGAGGATCAGTTAAACCCACTTTTCCAAAGGTTTGAGATTAATGTAGCATCAACTCACTCTACCATCCCATGGTTTCAGATAGAAGATTTAGTAAACAATTGAGTGGATCTCGTTAATTTAGTAATTTCTTGCACCAGTGATAACTGACCGTTCTTTCCACTGTCTGAGAAATTATGTTAGGACACCGATGTTTAGTGATTATATGATTATATAGGAATAAAGCAGTAGCTTTGGCTATAAATAAGAAAAAGGATATGATCTTTATCCATTTAGTGATATTATTGACAGCCAGTATGAAGATTTGATGTCTATTAGATGCTTTTGGTATTGTGCCTACAACATCAACACTAACTGTGGAAAAAGTTATAGAAGGAGGAACCACTTGATGTTGGGTGTGAGGAGTAGGTCCAGCTTTGCTTTAGACACTAAACAAAACTCTAATACATTATGGATAGCGGGGAGCATCCCTTCCCAGTAGCACTGGTAATTGAACATTGATAGGTTTTCTGAATTTCTTCATAGCTTACTTGCAGGTGTCCATCTAAGATAGTAGCATTTTGTTTGGAAGGACAGGTATTTTGTAGTCATTAGGTTGATACTATCCTATAGAGAGGACCATCCTGGAGTTGAATGTTCTCCACCATTTTTTAGCTCTATTTGATTAAGATAGGCTCGCTTTGCAGCATTTGAGGTTGGCTTAGAAGTTCATATAGTTGATCTTTCTCAGTTTCTGTTAGAGTTAATGTAGGCACTTTGGGAAAAAAATCCGCATTTTAATGCATTGGCCAGGACAATAGATTATATATAAATCATAATTTTTGAGCTTTAAAGCCCTTTGACCAGAAGTTATCCAGATTTTCATTTGCTTAAGCCACTGCAAAGATACATGGTCAGTAGTTATTTCAAAGTGGGCCCATATAAATAGGGGAAAATGCTTTATGTCCATTAAGACAGCGAGGCATTAACATTCCAATACATTATATTTATGTTCAAATTAAGATGAAGTATTTCTGTAATAAGCAATAGGATGGTCCACTAATTTTCATGTTATATAGTTTGGTCTTATAGTGATATAACTAGCATCAGTAGAAAGTAAAAAAGGACTATTAAAGTTGGGGTGCATAAGTACAGGGGATTGAGTAAAGAGATAACTAATATGTCAAAAGGCTCCTTGCTATTTTTCTTCCCACTGGAAAGGAATTTTATTTTTTAATAAATAGACTAAGGCTCAGATATATTTATAAAATAGAAAATAAATTTTCATTAATATCTTACCATTCCAAGAAAACCTGTACATCTAGAAGGAATTTTAGCGGAAGCAGTTGCAAGATGGCAGAAATTTTGTCATTCATTAGAGAATTTCTCTCTTGACTTAAGTTATGAACCAGAGTTTCATTTTATTTTGTAAGAAGGAATGTTTGGATGGTTTTAAGTTTCAGTGAAGCTTTCATAGTCACTGGAATACATCCCTAAGGAGGTGTAAGTGTGCATTAAAAATCAGAAAAAAGTGGTTATGTCATTAAGATAGACTACCACACAGGATTATTTTAAATCTCTTATTAAGTCATCCATTGCTGTGATAATAACTGGGACATTGCAGGTCCCCTGCAGCATCCTTGTAGGTCCAAACAACCCTTCACTAGATTAAAGCACATTTCTCCCAATCCTCAGGGGATAAGTCAATCTGCCAATAGCCACTGGTGAGTCATTGCCAAGAGGTACTTTGATCCAAGCATAGATGTAATGAGTCATCTATATGAGGAAGGGGTAACTATCCTTCAAAGTAATGGAATTTGGATGGTAATAATCCATTATGACTCATGTCCTCCATCCATTTTGCAGATTAATAGCAGAGAGAAAGCCAAAGGCTTTTAGATGGTACAACTAGTACAACTTTCAAAAGTTGTTTTAACTCATGCGCCACTTAAACTTCCTCTTCTTTGGATTTCCATAAGCTTAAGCTTTAAAAAGGATATCATTTTTGCTTCTCACGTGTTATATTACTCCAGAAATTATTCCATAATCGCCAAGTCAAAAAGAATATCTTCATATTCTTCCAATAAGGCTTCTACATCTTGATATTGTTTGGGGATAAAAATGTCCTCAATATTAATTTTGACTAGGAAAATTGTGGTATGTGGGTTAATCCTAAGTCCCATAGAGTACCAAAATAGTTTACATCCATAATATGTTCATTGGGACAAGATTTACCATAGGCAATGACAGCATGTCACAGGATGCAAAGATTCAGGTTGGTTGAGTTACCCAATATAACTGATATAGACTTTTTATAGGCAGGGTCTAGGATTCAGGAAAAGTCAAAGCCTCCTTACTAGAAGGATTAGCTGTCCATATTGTTGGGCAACCATCCTTTTTATTAGTGATGCGAAAATTTCTAGAGGCATTCCTTGGAAGCTTGTGTTGGTAGGATGATTATTGTTAGCCTAAATCCTATTATAATAAAACTTAATATACTGATCAAGGGCTTTAAGTTTCAAGAAAGCTTTCTAAGAAAACTAAATTTAAGTTAGGGTAAATTACTTATTTAGGCTATTAATGCTACTTTAAATAGTGTAAAAAAAATCAAGAAGAAGATAAATGAGGTGAACATTAAAAATTATGATTAGGAATAGGTGCATATCGTTTGTGAGGGATGAAATAAATTCATGGATGTAAAAGAGGATGGCATAGTCCACGTTCAGAGTTGGACTACATCAGAATTCATTACAAAAAGCTGGACTAAATAATGGTAATATAGTTATCTGGTTTCCATGATCTCTCATTAGGAAGCTAATAGATAATAAGGCTAATAGGTGGCATAAATTTGTTATTGGGGCGAATATAGGAGTCTAACAATAAGTACAGCCTTAGGCTTAACATCAAGATGATATTAATTTAATTTGGTCATTCTTCCTATCTCATCAGCCAGTGGAACACTAATGGTGCAATATAATAAAAAATTTCATTGGTCATGAATTTATTATTACTGTGAGAAACCACTCAGTGCTTTAAATATATCATCATTAATGACTCAAGCCTTAGTCCCAATAAACCTTTATCCATAAATTGTTAGTATTAATAATGATGATTTTGGCTTTAGGCATAATAAACCATTGATTAATAACTTGATAATAATAATAAAGATAATGGTTATGGTTATGGTTATGATTTAGGCCTTAGGCCTGATGGAGTGTTAAATATAAAATGATATTTTTCTTGGAAACTTAAAGTCAAGGCTTCTCCTAGACTAGGTAAAAGCCTAAAAGAGCCCCTATAAGCCTTGACTGGAGTGATAATAATATTGCCATGGCTGGCTCGCCACAGTAGGCTCTCAAACTACCAGAGTCGAGCTGAGTGTGATAAACCAAGGCAGTTTGTTTAAATGTTAGACTGACAAGCATGAGGTTGATTTCAGTATTATAAACTGTAGATAGTTAGAAATGTATAAACTTTTTAAGGTTTACTGTACAGGTTCAAGGTGTACTTAAATAACTTGGCAAAATTATTCAAGGTGGGTCAACCTTGGGAAAAATATACCACACCAAGAATTTTCTAGCCAGTACAGGTTTTGAACTTAAATTGAACAAAACCTGCACTAGGGTGGAAGCAGGAATTACCCTGCCAGGCTAACCACCCTTTCAATTAATAAATTGTTAATTGGTATGATAAATAATATGTGAGTCAGTGATAATAGGATGAAGACTAATATCCAGCTGAGTTTCACAACTAAATATGTAGATCAGGTTTCTTCTATGGAGAGATACTGGCATCCTTACTTTGACTTTGTAAAAATTCTTAAAAAATGGTCAGACAACAAGGGAAACTATTATTTTTAACTCTATTTCATAAAGTTAGCAATCTTCTGGATACAAGGGAATTTGCAAAAACCAGGCAATTAGCTAAAGTAAACTATTCCTCAAACTTTCTTAAGAGAAAATAAATAATTGTATTACTATTTAAAGATAAATGATTTCAAAAACGTCTAAATTTAATAAATAAAGTCAAGGGATTATATAGGGAATATAATGCCTTACTATTCCATTGGCACCCCAATGAAAATGTCACCCATCGCTGATGAATTGAACCCTCCACAAATTGCACCAACAATAATTGATGCATCTAATCATCAATCCACCTAGTAGTATCAACTAAGACTATAATATGATCATCATAGGTTGAGTTTAGAGATAACGTGTTTCACCCCTCATCCAACCCCAGTGTATTACCATCATAAATCTAGCTCCCTCCTTAGGTAATGGGACCTTTACCCATTAATAGCAGGTCATGTTGCCTTTTAAGAATAACCCGCAAGTTACTTCAAACAAAAACGTTGTCAACGCTCAGCAACTACAATTAACTCTTAGTTGATTGGCAACAAACTTCAATAGAATCTTAAAGATTATTATATTATATGTTAGCTTGATAATAGAACCATGTGTAAACATTGTCAGTAATCCTCTCCAACAGAAAATAAGTATTCCAGAGGGATTAAATTATGATTAATTAAATAACATCCCATAAGAAATTACAACCAACAGTATCCATATGATAAGATAGCTTCCACATTCTTTAAAGGTTTTTATAATATATCAAACCAACATATATAAAAAAGCATTCCATTATTACTCCATTAAATCTGGAGGATGTGGGCAATCTGAAAATCTTAACAGGGTATGACAGATCCTTTCATCAACATTGTTTCTAATTTTGTTCACCTTGACCAGCTTTATTTTAAAGAGGTGAGATTCTAGATTTCTATATTCCACTTGATCAGAATTAGCATTCTTAATCTCACATTGGGGATGGGGTAGTTATAAGAACAAGAAACAGTCTTGATATGCTTGCTTTGGTTAAGGAGGATTTCAGGTTTACATAGTGGTGTGGCATCTCTTGTATGTCAGAATTGATGGTATTATAAAAAAGTTTGTCAAGGGATGTTGTCAAAAGTTTATAAAACTATCTGGAGAGAACAATGGTAAGATGGAAGTTCACCATGGTGATTAGTAAGGCAAACTTAATAAGGAGGCATTGGTTTATTAGATATAAGGTATCTTAAAAATAGCAAAGTGAAAGCGCTTTATTTGCTTTGCCTAGTTGACGTGATAGTAGAGGAAGAAATCTTATTTATGACCTTGCCAACTCAAAATAGCATTCAGACGTTTTGAATATTACCTTATTCATTGAATGAAAGTTTGAGTCATATACATTTAAATATGAAGCTAGAATGGGTGGCATCAGGTTGTTAGATCCAAGGTAAGAGTCAAGATAGTGAAGATAAGTATTTTGGTTGTTTGTCCCAATCAACATGTCAGTGAAGGTGAAAAATTCTAATTATTGCCTCACAATAAATCAAATGGCAGTTTGGCAGTTCATAAAAATTTTGCCGCCAGTATAATCATTATACAAAATTATGATGTCATCAGATAAATCGTCTAAGTATCAAGAAAGATAGTTTGGTTGTCTGGGTTGACCAACGCATCTGAAGTAAAATATTTGGAGCACAGCGTTACTTTTTTAAAGAAGACATTCAGTCAGCAGCTTATATAACTCTTCCTGATTGGTTAAAGCAGGTTAAAGAATTTTAATTTTTGATGCTGACATAAAAATCTATAATTTTAGTAAAAAAATAAGTTATAGATAAAATATTTGGGTTTTAATGAATTGGTGATGGAATAATGTTTGGTCTCAAGGGCCCTTGGCTCATCTAGCTAAAAAGAATTATTGAGATTTTAGGTGATCTCAGCAGGGAAAAACAGTTTTAGCGCTGAGGCATTTGAGTTTGGCCGCTCCATATTCATTTTCAAAACAGCTAGGAGCCTTGGCACAGGGAAGCAAAAGGGGCGCAGAAGCTTCTGGATTTTCTAGTTCAATTTTTTGTTTTAGCAGCGGTAAGCCTCAGTGCCAGGAAACAAAATAGCTGATGAATTTTAAGATTGGCCGCTTCAAGTATATTGTTGAGAAGTGTTGAAGTTTTATTTCTCATTTATTCAGCCTTGGCTTGGGTTGAGCTTAACACCAACCTCTAGTGTTGAGTGGCCTTAAATATTTTAGTGTTTTCTTAGGGTTTTGTGCAGGTGAGTCCGCAATTTCAGCAGGGTAATATCAATACATCTGGGTTGACAATTTTTAGAAATAAGTAGGGCACCATTCAAATGCAGCATGGACTATCTTGGATAAAATATTATTTGAGTTAAATATATTACCAAATGAGAACATAACACCAAGAAAATATTGATGTGGCTAATTTAGACTGCAACTAATTAATTTAAGGATAAATTTACCAAAGAGAAAACTATTGGCATCAAATTAAAGGTTAGGATGATAAGGCAAACTACTTTAATTTAGGACCAATATAAATAGAGTTTTACACTTTTAGTTTCAGGAGCAAAGTGACCCAAACTGGTGCTAGTTGAGCTATTTCCATACTAATTTGTCAATAATAGTCTATATATATATCTCAAACTTGAGGAGTGGTAGCATAATGGGGTGGTTCATGCTCCACTCTGGGTCAGGTTTTGATTAATACAGGTTTAAAACCAGCACAGGATAAAAAACATGAAGTGGTATTTGTCCCAAGGTTGTCCCATCTCATTTAAATTTAAATCTCAAACTCAAAGGAACAACCTTAAAATATAATTTTGACTCCTTAAATCCCAGTAGCATTTTTGACCCTTGGCTACTCTACAAAAGGTTCAGTCTTAATTTGTAATAGAAACCTTCCTTCTAACTATTTTTATATATTGACTTAGTTGGGTATATCATAGCCATGTTGGGTATGGGTATAAATGGGATTATGAGAGGGTGAGCACCCCTGGGCAATTTAGGTGCAGAGTGGTCTTCCCAAACACTCAAACGCCCAAGTAGTGAGGAACCCACTTAGCGCAGAAACCTGACCTTGGGCTAAGTACAAGGAATCAGATGAGAGATGGCCTCATGTGAGTTGGGATTAGGCAGTCACCAGGCCACCAAGGACAAGAGAGGAAAAAGTTTGGTATTGGGAACTAGGCCTGTAAATGATGCTAAACTTACCTGAGGTGAAGTAACTTGGCTGTGCCAATGCTTGGGGCTGCTGCTTAAAACCTGCTGCAAGATTTGGGTTGACAATGGTGATTGTGCAAGGGCTGGTGATCACTATATTGTCTTTCTGGATCATCAGCAGATCCCCAAACTTTTTCAAATGCCAAATTCACACTAAGAGACTCTGGCTCAGGTGCAAAATTAAACTTAACTTCTCCAGTAAGTTTTTGAGTGATTTTTGGCGTGTTAAATCTTTGGCAAGCCTATACATTTATTTACTGAGCTATCTGCATAATTAATTTTATCATAACATCATTCTAGTAATCATGCATACTCATCTTCTGGCTTCTTTGTGGGATTCAGCTCTTCTATGCAGTTTGGTAAAGTGCAGCATAGTTTTTAACAAACCCACGCACTTTTTGGTGGACCTGTATAATTAATATCACTTTCTGGGTTCTTAACTCAATTTTTGCAGAATTTTAGCTTAGCTGCTCCGCATAATCTCATAGTCTCTGGTTGGGCTTTGAAGATAGATAGCTCTTTATCTGTAATAAGCCCAAGTGTGATCAGCTTATCCCAAATCTTATCTGCCATAGACTAACTTTGGCGGTGCATCTTCTGGAGCTATACTAGTGTTTTTATAAATTATCAACAACCTTAGTTATGGCTTTATAGGTCAAAGTTAGTTCTTTGCTACTTAATTGCATTAACTCATAACATCATCCTCAACCGCAATTCTGTCTGCAGCATTTTTATACAAAGTCTGTAATTATTTAAAGCTACCGTTTGCTGAAATTTATGTTATGCGTCCATTCTACCTTGCATTTCACTTTTTCTAATGATGCTTTCATGGTTTTGGCGATTCCATAATACAAGTTGTTCATGTTTTCTAATAAGTTTTATAAGTTTAGGCTTTATTAGATTGCCGCCGGTAAACCACCTTTATATATCTGAGCAGTATATGGTGGAAAGGTTTTAATGTGGTAGAGATCTCATATTGTTCTAAAGCCATCTCTTCATTTATTTTGATTCCATATAAATTTTTGATGTGGCTCAGAAATGACCTGAAAGGGTGCACCAGTGTTGAGCCACCCACCTTTTTATTTTTGGCGCGAACCATTTTTAAAGGCAGTCCTTTGAAGCCCACATCAGCAGGATTATTACTGTTGACTTAAATATTAATATAATAAAACTTAACCTGATGAGTAAAGGTTTAGTGGCCTTAAGAGAACTTTCTATCAGAAATAAATTCATGTAAGGAAAAAGTTATTATTTAGGAAATGAATGATAATTTACATGATACTAAAAAAAGAAAAAAATAATGAAAGGAACATTCCAGTTTTATAATTAGGGATTATTGCATACCATGTGTGAGAGACGAATTAGATTTAGGAATGTAGGAGGAGATGGAATAATCGAGGTTCAGAGTTTAAGTAGATCAGTATTTATCATCTTAGGCTGTACTGAGATCAATAATGGTAATACAGTTAAGTGGGTTCCATTTTCCGCCATTAGGAAGCCAATAGATAGTAAGGCATAATATGTGGCATAAGACTGTTAACGGTGCAGATATAGGTTTTAAACAATGATACAACCTTAAGATTAACATCAAGATGATATTAATTTTCTTTGTACATTCTTACATATCTCATCAGTCATTAGAGCACTAATGGTCAATTTATCTGGATTTCTTTAGGTCATGAACTCAGCATTACTATGAAAATATTCATCGCTTTAATATATATTCTTAATGATAATCCTAGGACTTAGACCAGATATGGTTGATTAATAAATTATTGATAATGGTGATTTGGGGTTTTAGGCCCAACCAAGCACAATTGATTTAAAATTTTATTCGAGGTGGGCCGACCTGGGGACGATACCGCACCGATTAGGGAAGTGAAGAAAATGGGAAAGGAGGATAAAACCCGGAAAACCTCCATGTGCGGCGTATGATAGACCAGGAACTCAATGGACCGCCTTTGCTATTCGCTATCTCGGTTCGGGGCATTGGTGCACAAAACCAACACAGTCAAAATCGTCCCCTACCCAAAGTCCATTACGGGGATCGAACTCGGGAGGCAGTGGTAGAGGGTTAATGATTTATTTTAACTAATATTTAGATATAGGATCTATTCAATTGAGTACTCTAGCACGCGGCCCACAAATTCATATGGTGTTGCCAAAGTTGTATTATATTCTTTTTGTGATTTCACCTTGGCGCCTTTAGTTATAGATAGTTATTATGCCAAATTAAACCTTACCTCTTCAGTGCAATTTCTGATAATATTAAGCTTAATCTTACAATACCATTGTATCCCTCACGCTGTCATAAAATATTTGGTATGAGGGTTCTATTGTTATCATGACCATCCCCCAGTGTTTAATTGCAATCAATTGATCGCAACTATAATGGAATTATTCCAAGCCCTTGTGCTTCAATCCCTTTGACCAATTTAGATTAATCAATCCTCTAGTCTACCACTTTTAAGTTCTGCTTAGTAACCCTAAATTGCACTAATAGGATCTCTAGTGATGAAAGGAGCATATTTCATCAGATTCCAATGATAAGGAACTTTTTCTATGTTGCTGAATTAATCGACAGCAATGAAGATGTACTTTAGTTAGCTGGAACTCCTTGTAAATATTTAATACTACATTGTGCTTCGCTTTACTTCTTAAAAAACTCTTCCCAAAAATGTTTCTTTTGAAAGTTTTTACGAGGTCACTATCATCTAACACAACCTTGTTTTTTAAGTGTAGTAACCTGTGCACCAAAATCTGACGTCCTAGTGCCAATTTCAATACAGCCCCCATTTCTTTATTATACATCCACGTTCTCAGATGATAAAAGACTTCTGAGTTAAAAAATTCCAAATACTCATGAAAAGAAATATATATGTTAGGCATCACCCTAATTTAGGTAAGCTTTGACTTTGAGGTTTCAATATATTTATTTTCAAATTCAATTGTGCTTGGTTGGAAGGAGGATACCCCAATGGTAGAGTATGGACCCTCTACCACTGCCTCCCGAGTTCGATCCCCGTAATGGACTTTGGGTAGGGGACGATTTTGACTGTGTTAATTTTGTGCACCAATGCCCCGAACCGAGATAGCGAATAGCAAAGGCGGTCCATGGAGTTCCTGGCCTATCATACGCCGCGCATGGAGGTTTTCCGGGTTTTATCCTCCTTTCCCATTTTCTTCACTTCCCTAATCGGTGCGGTATCGTCCCCAGGTCGGCCCACCTCGAATAAAATTTATAAAATAAATCATTAAATAAATATTGCATAAGCTGATGGTTGGTCAAACTAATTGCAGCATGGTGTAAAGAGGTTTACATCCTTTGCATCCATAGTGTTGAGGATCAGGTTAGTTTTTAGCCTTTTAATTTAATATATTAGACAGATACAAGTTGATACTCAATGAGAGCAGGAACAATTTTTGGGGCCCTTATTTTCAGAAGGGAGTTTAAATGAAAATGATACCAATTAAACCAGAAGAGAGAAATTGTCACTTATGATTATTTATACAATTAAACTCTCTCATTAGTTGGACTCCTATTTGTAATTATAATTACTTTTTATGAGGCTATAGCAGGAGCAGTGATTAAAAGCTTCCCAAATCTAAGAAGCAAAGCTAAGTATACTCCAATAGTTAAGATGCTGAACTCCCGCTGTTCTGTATTCAGCCTTGTGGACTAAATCAACGCCATTCTGATTTTTTGAATAGCTGAAAGAATGTAACGTTAACCAGGAATTCATTGTCTAATATGGTTTGAATTTTCACTAATTAGAATACCGATTTACACATAGAAAAAGATCTAAAAAAAGGCTTTGACTGTTAATTTGCAGTCATAAGGTATTTACAGCAAGACTAGCTAAGGTTTATATTTAGGGGAACTTGAATTTTAAATTTGTTTTAAAGTTTGGTTAGCTAAGTCATGGCTTTCGCTAGTGGAGCAATTATAATGATTTTTTTCTAATTTTATATATAGAAATCAGAAAGATATAGGTTTATATTGCCTTGAATAGAAATGGGCACATTAACTTTGACAGGGGTGGCTAATACATAGCAGCTGTAATTACTGGGCATGAACTGATATTTTAAAGCACTCAAGATTTGTCAGCAGAGGGAGCCTATTGCCTGAAGCTGGCCAACCATTTGCTCCTTATTCTGAGGGAAATGGAAGCAACTATCAGTAGTATGATTGGTACACTTGCAGTAGTTCAGTACTTTCTCAGGGTACAGGATTTAGGAGGAGTCACATCTAGAATTTTTTGAGCTTTAGGTGCATATTGAGAAGGTCCATCAGTATTAAGGAGATTGGCGGAATCTTCATAAGGGCTTCCTTAATGTGCAGCAGATAGGTAAGGTTTCTTTAACTGCATAAGTTACAATTAGTATTGTGCATAGTTTGAAATGCAAATAAAGCCATTATAACTATGTTCAAAGAAATCAATTTCCTGCAGCTAAAGTTTGAGCATCAAGATATAACCTTTAGAAAACTCATCTATAGATCTCATCAATTCAGGTTATCTCCTGTAAATATTCTGTTTTTTGCAAATCTATTGAACTTTATAACTTTCTGAGTAGAGCAGTCTTAGCATTTCCCCAAGTGCAACAAGTTTATTAAGTGTGAGACCATAATATCTTAGGAATCTGGCTGAGGAAGTTGATAGACGCTAGAGTTTTTGCTAATTGGTAATCATTTTCAGGTTATTTTTATATTAATATAGAACAAAATGACACTAACTTATTCTGAGGACATATATATCTGTAAGAGAGGGCTTAGTGGAGTTTCCAGGTGGGGTAATGAATTAACTACATGGATGGTCAAGGGAGGTACACATTCGGCATTAGAATATTTGATATCGTCAGGATATCATGTGGTAAATGGCATGTAATTAATGGTACAATCCATTAACATTGATAATAACAAGGGCAATTCACTTGTAGCAAAATGTAGGGCAGCTTTGGAAGCTAAGATCTGGGCCAGCTGCCTAACTTTATTTCTATACTAGAAAGTTGTCTCTTAAAGCTCAAATTATCATTTGATAACAAGGATTTGTTGTTACACCCTTTGAATAGAGAAAGGCAAGGCTGTCAAGTCTTCAATTTGCACATGATGTGTGTATAAAAAGACTTCTGAAATTTAAGTGCCCCCCAACTAATGTGAGTTCAATTCCCCTAAGCAACGCGTCCTAGCTGGGTGTTTAACAGTTGCACTTATGCAACAAAAAATTGATCTTATCATTCAGAATATCCAAGCTGTTTCTTGGCTTTGGAGGCCCAGGAGACCCAGGAAGTCCAGGTTCATATGGTTTAGGGACAGGTATACTATTGACCTGGTTGGAGTAGCTAACCATGAGCTAGCATAACCAAGGGTTTTGATACAGTATGACATGTGCGCTAGAGGCGTCTAGATATAAGAAATGGTGGGTATGTTGGTTGGCTGTTGCCTATAGATATGGTTTTAAGAGGGGAAGGGTGAAAGAGAGTTTCTTGTAGATTGTAGTGGTAGATTAGGATTGATAACAATTTAGTTAATAACTCTAATAGTGTTTTCATAATATAAAAATATTTTTATTGACCGTGAAGATTAACTATATACATGCATTAGTTATATGTTTCAACCATATCCTAGATTTACCTAATATTAAAGTTATTTTGGGTGTAGTACTAAAATTCTTAAAAGCTTCTGTAATTGCGCCTTGCATATAATTTTAAATGTAGTAGGAACCATCTCAGTCTCATTGGAATTACGTTTTTGTGATTAAATGACACAATATCATCTCAATTAAGGTAAGATAGAAAATTAATTGAACTAAGCTATTGCAATTGTGATTTGGTATGCAATTAATTGACCTAATTTCAACACATATTTTCTTGATCTTTTGGATGATATTGTAATCTAAGGAACTCTACTCATGTCAGGCTTTACCCTGACACATGGCATCCCTGTAGGACCAAAAATTGAGCATTATTCAATGTTTTTTAGTTTTGATAAGTTAATTCCTCATTATAGCTAATTTGAATCTCCATGAAATTTTTAAGGGTGCCAATCTGGGATTCTATATCCATTGTGATAATATTTTTACCTTTTGAGAACACTTTTCAAATCATTAAAGTTGGTGGTGAGATCCATCTCCATAGATGCTGGAAACTAAAGATTGCATGACACAACTGCTTCTCCTACATACGTACTAACCTCTCACTCAATGAGGGTGGGGTTTTACAGTAGAATGAGGTATCTGATGCCAAGTCACTGTCATTTATGGTTGTTGAGGTTCTCCGGTGACTTGGGGGGTGACCTGGCTAGAAGCACCATAAATTTTGCTATGATGAGGAATAAAATTAAACCTTCCAAGAAAATGTTCAGTATATCTTGAAGACCCTAGCATCAGAAACTTTTTATTTATAAAACTAGATATAAAATTATAGGGAACCCCTTCTTAATTGACTGATATCCTTGAATTATGTATCTAATAGAGATAACCAAATTTTTGCATATGAAATTAATATTCACTTCACTAAAAGGGAGGTAAATTTATAGAGATTGATGCATTAACCTTTGGTGAAACTCGCCAGGTACTCCTGAGACAAGATTTTCAAATTATTTGTACTCCACAATTTTGGCAGTATCATACAGTTTTTTTAAGACATAGGTTATAAGTTTTTATATTGGTTCTGAACCCTTACAGCTGTGGTAGTCAATCTTTTGGATCAGTTTTAACCCCTAAAATCAGAAGTAACGTTTCTTTGGATTGGTTTTAAAATTTCTGCCTTCAGAGGTGATTAAATTCTTAGATTGGGCTGAGACCTGACAGCCCATTCATATAGACAGTTAAATGTCAACAGGAATTTATGGCTACATAGAAGACATTTTCTCAGCGCCTGTTCTACATCAAGATGACATAATCAATACTTTCATTGTGGCATGTGACGCTTCCTTAGTAGCTTTTGAGGCTGTGCTTTTACAAGAGCATGAGTGGTATAACACTGTTGCCTAAATTTCACACATGTTTATTGCCTCTGCGCAGGCGTGGGCTATCTACAACAAGGGTCTATTGCAGTAGCCTGGGCTCTCACTCAATAGCGATATTTCCTTCAATGAGCTCAACATTAGATCACAATCATGATGGATCACTAATATCTGATGTATTATTGGAAGCCACAAAAACTTAAACACTGTCAGGACATACATATTGTGACCTTTACAACTTTAAAGTCAAGTAAGTGTTTTAATAAATGTCCTCTGTATTACCTGATATACTAAACCACAACCCTTCATTAACTCCAGGTGAAGAAGAATTCCTGAGGTCACCATTGTCATACCCAGTTGCAAGTACTTACCCAGGACTCCACAGCAGTTTTATGTGATGACTTACCCCCAGATGCACCCCTCCTCTAGCAGATCCTAACAACTCACAAGTTCTACTTTGAAGAGCTAAATTTATATAAGAATCTGAAGCCTACGTCATGAAAGTGCTTTATTATGTGCTGAAGGTGGATTTTTTTCTATGACATAATCTGGGTCCCACTCTCTCTACATGAACATGACATTATAGAGAATAAAGACCCCCAGAAGTAGCTACCCAGGGGCTAAGAAGTGTGGGAAGCCCATCAAGAATAATTACAGCTGGGTGGGTCATTCAGTAATAATTTTTCTTATGTAGCTGATTACTTCATGCATGCACTCTCAAATTATTATATATCAGGAAAAAGGCCTTTTGCATTACTTTACAATAGGCTGAGGGTCCCAGGATCTCTGAATTGGTTGACTTCATTCTAGATATTCAACCTATAAAGGGTTTGGTGTGATTAAGGTGGTTGTAAATTGTTCTACAAAAATTAGATCTCTTCATCCCATGGTTCACAGCTAATTACTCTAAAAAAACAAACTCTTGTTCATGATTTACATATTTTTCATAAATTTGCCCTTCCTAGGAGATAGCGAGTGATAAAGGTTCCCCAGTTCACAGCTTACTTTTGTAATGTAATCCTCGCCCTACTCAAAATAAAACCACGTCATTTCAATGCCTACAACCACATTCCAGTAGGCAAACAGGGATTATACCAGGTCATGGAGAAGTACCTGAGTTTTTATGCCTCGGCGACACAAGCTAGCAAGGCTTCATACCTCCTCCTGGAACAATTTGCATATAACAACTAAACTTGCTATATCATTGGCTTCTCCATACTAATACTGATCTGGTATATAACTAAGGCTTCCACATTGGCCCCTGTCTTTATTCTGTGATTCCTGTAGCATTGAAGAACCTGATGCAAACATGTGAACCTCAGAGCCTTGTCTTGAAAAACCTGTCAGAAGCAATTGAGGTTTATAAGAAATTTGAATACAGAAACACTTCCTTGCACACAAATTAAGGAAGAGTCCCTTGTCATTCTAAAAACCTTAGACATGAATCTATAAATTCACTCCAAGAAGCTGAAATGCAAGTGCTCTATATCATAAAAGGTGGAGAATGATCTTTGAAATGGTGCCTTCCACTTTAGTTCCACCCCTCTGAAAGCAGTATAACTTTTCCATATCTCCCAGATATACCTCCTTTAGAATCATAGACCCACTTCTTTGAAACAATCATAGTAAATTACTATTAGGAGGCAAAGATAATTAAATTTGGCTTATTATTTCACGTCACTCTATCTAATACTTGGTGTCCTGAAAAGCTACCCACTCTATGAGAACAGTTTAATGAGCGCCACAGATGTGTTAGCTTCAAGGAGCTAGTACATGAGTTCCACAATTTGCATCCAGAAGCCTTGGCCTCCCAAGGAAATGGCTACCATTCTTATTATCAAAATCCTAAAAAAGTACAAGAATTACTCCTTAACCCAATCCCTGAGGGTGGTGTACTCCATATAGACAAAGGAAAGAGTAATGTAAGTCCTGAGGACCATTCTTTCTTCCTGGACCTCGTCAAGCATCCCTTCTGATCCAGGAATGGCCCCAAACCCCAGATGACCCCTTGGTCCAAAAGAGTGGCCTGGCTCATGTCGTGAATAAGCATTGAATTACTGCCTCACCTTAAAATTTTTTTCTTATTACTCTCTCACTCCTGTTCTTCTCTTCTTAAGAAGATAGAGGGGGTCTTGAGGTTGTAGTTTTGAACAGGTGCTGTCATGGAGAGTGCTGATAAAAATAATAATACTGACCTGGAACTCTGGGTGAGTTACCACACAAAACCCAAAACAGAATGCCAAAGGCACAGCCATCCAAAATGACATGTTAAAAATGAGAAAACCTCCAATGAGACCAGCCAAGGGGTGCTTAGACCAGGGATCATCATACCTTTTTAATTTAAATAAATGCTTAAAACGTAAAACTGGGGTTTTTATGGATTTTTTATTGTAAATTTAGGATGAAAAAAATTGAGAAAATGGAGCAACAATAATACCTGTTGGGGACAGCTGCTTAAAAGATCGCTGGGGAAAATTGTGACACATGACTACTTCACTGGAAATAAACTCAAAAAATCTGGCAAATTGATCCACCATACCTATTTTGCAACTGGTTTGGGTATGGACTGATCAGCCAAATCTATTTGGGCTTGTTGTTCAAATTTTTTTGTCATGCACATGCATTTTATAGTGTCAGCAACGTTTTAGGTGGACAGCGGATAGCACCCAGGGCCAGGCCACATAGGGATTAGCTCAGTTGGTGGAAAGCGGTTGAATGCTTTTATACCTGTCAGGAAGGGAGACAGTTTAGATGCAATGGCAGGACCTTGGCAGGTTTGGGTTCATTTGCTCAATTTCATCTCTTGAGCATGTTGCTCTACAGAGTGTGAAACAAACTCTTCAGCTAAACCTTGGGCCTTCATCACCTCCTGGAAAACACTCCAAATATTTCCCATCAGCTCAGAAGAGGATAATGCGGGAAGGGGAACTGCAACCCTCAGGGGGTACGCCACAATCCACAACTCATCCACCACATGGTCCAAATTGCGCTGGGAGATGAGAGGTACTGGTGCCAGCTTCCTCCCTTTTTTGAGCAGAATGGGAATTAGTCCTGATCCAGATAGAGGGTTCCTGCCCAAAACTTACAGGGGCCACTTGAGGGGTTATGAAAACATTTAATTCTTAGCCATTTTACCCATAGTAGGTCTCCAACTGGTTTGTATCCCAGGCTGATTTAGCTGGATTTGTCTTAATTTGGCCTGCAAGATACCAGAACATTGTTCTGGGTAGACTAAGTTGGTTTGAAGGTGGTTTCAACCAGTATTTTAGCTCAAGAGGGTATATAGAACAATGACTTTAAAAATCTAAGTTTTTAATCTGCTAGACTATTTTAAGCCCCATTAATCCTTAAGAGGCCTCCCCAAAATTATTAATACTACCTCAACCCATCCAATGACCTTTTTCATCATTAGGCTGAGTACTAAGACCATGAGTTAATCTTCCCAACTTACCCCATTTTAAAAAAGGTGACTGCCCCTCACATGGTTTGCTGAAAATATATTCCATTATCTATATTAGTTTCAATTATTATGCTGTTCACCTTATCTATTACCTTTTCTGCTGTTTGTGGACTCTGTCATAGCCTTAACACATTCCCTGATCTAATTAACTGGATAAAGACTGATGTCAGTTTAGACATTATGCATTCACCCTATAGTTGGTATAGTCATTTGATGAATCTTTGGCTTACTACCCTATTGCAGGTTTTTCCTACCCTATGATCTAACCAGGCCATTTTCATTCGTTCACCTTCAACCTATAACCCTATTATAGGTGCTTCCCAGACCCACAATCTTCTCAGTTTTTCCAAATTTTTCACCTATACTATAAATTTGTCCAATATGACAAGCCTTTCTGACTCATTGTCAACACAATACATCTTTCTGATCTGACCATGCTTTTACAATCTGTTACCAGTGCCATGTATCCTTATGATCTAATCAAGAGCCTTTAACCTCAGATCCTTGATCTGTTGTCTCCCTCCCTGCCTTTCTCACCCTTGGAATTTGCCCCCAGTAGTCCTGAGGTTGCCATCACAGCCCTTTGGCTTGTCATGGTAGCTTTTTTTATGTCTTTAACTATTTATTACCTCATATGTATCCTAGACTTACCTTACATAAAGCTGGATGGCTGTGTTCTTAGCTTTCTAGGCTCCCACTGTGTCCTAACTCACCTAGAATGGAAGCCCAGTTATTATAGAATCATTCACTTCTATGAAAATAGCCCACACGTCCCACTTTTGTTTTGTGCTTGATTTTAGGGTATTTTCTTAGTTTCTTAGTATTCAATTCTCTCATATTTTTCCTAGTCAATTTTTCTGAATCTACCATCCATATGAATTTATATTAGATACTGAGAATTGTAATCTAAATTAGACACACATTGAAATCCTAGTATGGTGTCTAAAGCTGCCTCATTGACATGCTTATCCTCATATATTGCCTAAATATTATACTGTGCAATTCTTTAAATCTAAAGGTCTTCTCTAAGTTTCATATATTATTACTTTTTTCCATCTGTTTTTAGTTTTTAACGTTGCTATGAGAGAGTGTCTCTAACTCTTCTATTTCCTAAAATATCATGAAATTATCAATAACATCTTCAAAAAGTAAATTACTATTTAATCTATAAAGAAAAACTCACAATGGGCAGTGTCACTTTTTTATGACATATAAAGATAAAGTGGGATGTATCCATAATAAGGTAGATGGCAAGTCTTGTAAAGGTATCGTCTAATAAGCAATAATATAATAATTTAATTAAAGATGAGATGACTAACAGAGAGATTGGTTGGATAAACCCAGCTATAAGGAAAGTCAGGATGATGAGGCTAGGAGCATTTTGTTAAGGCTTAGAACTAAATTCAGCTAATAAAATGAGATCACTATTAATAATAGTCTCATACCTGGAGTAGAAATACACTAGAGACTTAGAAACTAGTCAAATATTACCATTTTAGGCAATACTGTATCTTGAGAACAAATCCAACCTTTGCTTGATATTTAAACATATTGACCCATCCTAATTTAAAACTATATTTTACAATTTTTGGCACTGTTGTTACGATGCATTGAGCCTCATCATACACCTTTTTAATATCAATCTGGGCCTGCTTGGCCTTAACCCAGCTTTGGTCTAAGGTATACCTGGAATCAGAAAGGATCTACAGCAAAACCCCTTTGGCCTTGCTTATTGCCTCCTTGTCTCCACAATTTAAACCAGAAATTATATCATAAGATATAACAATTGCTTTTATGACTTTTAAAAAGACCCATGTGTTAATTACAACACCTTTATGTCACTGTAGACTCTGCTTAGAAGTATAGTTGCTATTTAATTTTTAATAAATAGTCTTAACCTTAATAGTTGTTTATAAAAGTTAGGTCTTTACATGTATAAAAACATTTAAAAAGCATCACTTTGTATTTGTTTGGGGAAAGTCAAACAGGGGATGTACACTTCTGATATAATGAGGATAAAATAATAATAGTCCATAAATAATTATGGACACCCAGAATGTTTATAGCCCCTCCTGTTGTCTCCAGGACCACCAAATTAGGAAGATAGGGAATTTATGTTGTCTTATCCTTGGATGCAGCATAAGTGAAGGAATGAGTAAATATTTAGGAACCATATGGGGAACCATGAATTGATTACCTTCATGTTGTGTGGGGTCATGTATCCAAACAACCATGCTTGAAAATGTTCCAATTTATGGTAATAAAAACGATTGATGACTTCTTGGAGGGTAGGCGTTGCTCCATAAATGAATTAAATACTATAGTACAGATTGTCCATAGTGTTATTGCTACTATCAACGCCAGTAAAGGTGGATGAATAGGTGACCCCATGCTGAGAGCGAACATATTCCTGGACAAACTAAATGATTGTCCATTGTCTTGAAGGAGTAGGCGCATGACCTCTTTCCGGATAGCTACCAATGTTGGACATTGTTCTAGGTGGTGTACTAAGCTTCCATATTGGCCACATATTGTGCATGAAGAGTGGGCAGCGTTTGATCATTCTGCTATGAAATACACTCTCTGCATGCATTTCCATACATGTGCCCATATCCTGGGTTGTAGTAGTGAGTGATGTGTGTATCTCCATACCATTCTTTGGTTTCAGGCTGTATGGTATATCCATATGATCCAGGTAATTAATCCTGGAAATGGTACTTGGATTCCAGGTTATTATGTTATCTGTAACTATATGGCCTTTAACTTCCTGTCTGTGGTTTACCTTGAGTTTCCTCAGTGACTAATCTGGCCACATATGTGGATCTTTCACTCTGCTATTCTCATGGCTAGAAGTATTCATTTAAAGTGTACAGGAGTGCCATGCAGTCCTGCAGCAGTTGAGTTAGATGCCAGATACATAATCAATGAGTTTGGATGATCTGGATTTGTTAATTGGAGTGCTCATGTAAAATAAAATCTTTCTGCTCTAGCCCAATGTATTCTGAAAGGACTGGACTAGTCACCTGAGCTACCAGGGTCCTAGTATATATGGGCCGCTTGCTCTACATGATTTGTTAGCTCCATTCCTCCTAGAGCCAAATAGAGTTTCAAGGCGCACAGGGGCATTATGGTTGGACCAAAGCCATCCCTATATTAAGGTATATTGTGTTAAAAATGGATGGTGAGAAAGCAATTACATGGGCTGTAAACCATATGATTGATAACATCATGAAATTGACTATCATAACTCATCCTGTCAGACCAGTTTGATGTCCATGAAAGGATGCAATGCGTTTTTTATTTGATCTAGGAGTTGAATATCTATCATGTGTTGGCGTAACCTCCTGCCTCTAATCATATCTCCAAGTGGAGGACAGGTCCAGCTTCAAGCTTGGTAGCAAAGGAAAGCTTCAGTGGGGTGATTGATGATCTTTGCCTCTTATGTCTGGTGAGGAGTCATGATGTTGTATTGATCTATTGACCCAAGATAGATGGCGTCCAATTGGTCTGATACTTCCCCAGGAGTATAATTTAAGTTTTTTTAATATTAAGCGATGCATTGCTTATGGATGAGTATTCTTGTATTATTTTCAATTCTGCAAGCATCCTGGTTGCTGGATATACCCACCACACAGGCATCAGCAAAAGCCATCATTTTGACTGGTGGTTGGTCATAGACATAGATTCCATTGATAAGGACATCTGTATTTCAGATTATGGGATCAAGACCAAAATTATATAATAAAGGGCTTAAAAGGTCCCCTTGTTTGAGTCCCCTCTGTGGAAAAACTGGGTTAGTTAAAAAACCTACTCGTCGCACAGCCATGGTGGCTGACTCTGTGAACAACATCACCCAGTTTATGGACTTATTTTGGTGTTTGAATTTTTAAAGCATTCCCTGAGATAGTTCCAGTTCACTCTATTGTATGCCTTATGTTGAAAAAATACAAGCGCTTCAGAGGCTTTAGAATGGCATATACTTGCAACTGTGTAAATAATATTCCATATGGATCTTCTTGGGACAAATCAATATTGTGATGGGGATATCACCTCAGTTGCAATTTCCTCTAATTGTTTGGCCATAATTTCTGCAAAAAGTTTAGTGTCAGTGTTAATTAAGGAGATTGGGCACCAATTGGATAGATTTAACTTATCTCCCTTTTTGAATAGAGTGACTGTGTATGCTTTTTTGCCTCCAGCTAGAAGGCATGTTTCAATAATGCACTTATTTATTTAAGCTAAAAGAATATTAGAAATGTTAGTAAAATATTTTATATAAAATTTATAAGGAAGCCCATCAGGTCCAGGGCATTTCCCTCATGGTGCACCGTTCACTGCTTCCCATAATTCTTAACATGTTTTTAAGTTAATTGAATTATTAGTTTGAGCTGCGGTGTTGATATGTGCATTTTTAAGGAAATTTTTGATTTTTGCTGTCTGGCCAGTTCTGATCTATATAAATTTGCATAAAACCTGTGTACTTTGGTTGCAACTTCTTTGGGTGTTTCCACCATGAATGTATCTGGTAGTTGGACCTGTGTGCAATCTACCATGTTTTTTTTGGAATGAAGTTGACAGAAAAAATATCTCTAACAAGTTTCTCCGCCTTTTAGGTTTTTTGCTCCATATTGAACCCCAACGCAGTGTTGGTGTTCACATATCAAGGTGTTTAAACATGCAGAAACATATCCCCATTTGCATCCCCATCCAGGGTTGTATCCTGTTCATGGGACATTATTTTCCAGATGATCAGTTTCATCTAAGAAGTGTTTGATGATAGCTGAAGCAGTCTTGTATTTTCTTGATGCTGTGTGTTTAAAATGTTGTATTGTTGATTTTTTTAAAATTTTTCTAGGTGACCAGTGGGTCTGAACAAAAAGGTGTTTGAAAGTCCCATGTTGAGGACATTTTCTCCACCCAGGATTGAAATTCTGAGTCAGCTAAATTTTATGGAATTATTCTGCACCACCTCAGTGCTTAAATATTTTTTTCACCGGTGTAAAGGACACCAATACTAGCTTGTGGTCAGAGAATTCAATTTTTGTAGTCTTGTTTTTTTAGATTTGGTGTTGGAAAATTAATGGTGTGAGTATTAGGTCTATTTGTGACAGAAATAAGTACACCATTTTACATATGTGGGCATATCATGTTCTTCATGAGGGGCGATCATTTAGGTAATGGACAATATAGACCCAAGGTGGCCTTTAACATGCAAAGTTTCACTTGCCCTTGTGGTGTCTCCTTTGTGTGTGGACATCAGTACATGTCTGGGTTAATCCAGCAGTTTATATCTTCAATCAGTTAAGTGTTTTCTGGGAGATGGAGCTGTCAGATCTGACAAAAACTCTCAACAGTCCATTTCACAGTTTGGTGCATACATGCTGGCTATTGTGTGCACCTCTTTGTGCCATTAGAAGGTAACAGCTATTATGTGGCCATCCAAAAACTATTTTTTAATGAATATAAAGATTTTTGGTTCACATGTACTATCACTTCATAGTGTTGTGACATACAATTTTTTTGGAAGGAGAATGTTTTCCCATGCCTCCTCCTTTCTCTGTGGACAGTGGGTTTCCTGCATCGCCAGGATGTCCACAGGTGGATTGCACAGGAGACTCAACTTCTTGGCCCAGGATGTTAAGGCCTTGAGTCCCACTATGTTCAGCGTCCCTATCTCTACTGAGATGCCCAATGCGCCTCAGGAGCAGTTAGCAGGGCCCCTCCGCCCTACTCCCTCGCCCTCATTACTCACCACTGAATCCTTGCTGAAGGTGGTATAATTATGAGTAGGTGCTGGGATTATTCTGCCCCTTTTGTTACCACTGCTTTTGCTTCTCTCCTGCCTTTGCTGGGTTTCAATTTCTCATTGCAGTGTGCTTGTATGCTCTCATTGACCACATTTTCGTTTTGTGCATTCCATTGTTGATTTTCACTCCCAATTGGGTTGTACTCCCCAATTTTGGGGGAGTGCCAAACTCCTGTTTTGCCACATTTGCTTCAAAATTGAGTTCCACCAATTCCATTTTATTTGGATTGGTTGTTTGGTTTTCTGTGGAATTTAATTGGCTCAACGTTGCAAGTTCTTATGTCTTTCTGAATCTGTTCAGGCAAAATGGTTGATTTTACCAAGGTTTTTCTTGTCTGTGGCTAACTTGCAAGCCTGTTTAGCCACTTTCCATTCTTTCAGTGAAATTGTGTCAATTATTTTATATTATCCAAATTCTCCCCAGGAGAATACTTGTCTGGTATCAGTGATTTTGGCATACTCTGAGTCATCTTTGCCTATTATTCCTTACAGAATTATATTTCTCTTAGGCCTTCTTTTATGGGACAAGCATGAATCTTGTTACCAAAGGCCTGATTGTGGTTGCATATGAGGTTGTGCTCTCTACTGTTGTGTGCAACAATTGAGATTTTTCCCAACAATAATAACTGATATAATGTGGAGTCTTTTTTTATATCCTCCACTATCTCTGGGTTCAGGAAAATAATCAAAATTGCCTTCCCAGTGCTAATGGTTGGCATCAGCTGGAATCTTTGTATTTTAAATTATTTGATTTCTCCATAAGATTCTAAGCACTCCCAGAGATATTTTTTGACTACTATATGTACCAGTATAGTTGGAGGGTAGCCAAAAATTATAGAAATATCTTTGGATCTTTTCCAAGGTATGCATAAGGTTGATACCAAATGTTGACTGTTGGGAGGGTCAATCACTACTCTGACCTTTGTAGCTTTATGTGTTTCCTCCACTGTCTCAAACCCAAGATCCACCTAATCATGGTAGATAGTATGGGTTATTGTGTACATACTGTGTTGAAATAATTTTTGTTGGGCTTCCCCAAATTTTTCCCATATTGCCAGTGCCTCTGTGCCCAAGAATACACAGATTCTATGTTTAACCAATGACAGTGGTTGATAGTGGGATACTCCATGTAACTGCAGTACTTCACTAAAAATCCATAAACCCTGCAGGGTGAACCAACTTAGGTTTTTTATTTTACTATGGTTTTTGTTTATTCTTGTTGCTCAGTGCCTTTGGGTGGTACATATCCAGGTCCGCTACCCTTTAACATGTTTGCCCAATTCTGTCCTTGTTTATTAATTGTGCTCATCTCACCTGATATTGATTATCAAATTATTCTGTTTGAATTGAATTGTTTACTAATATGTGATAGTAATCAGAAAGAAAGGCTAAAAGACATTACTTACTATTATATTTATACTCTAAAACCATCATAAAAATATTGTTAAAAACAGATTGTGGCTTGATACGCATATAGATTTGAGAACATATTCTATAATATAAGTTGAAACACTTTGTTTTTTAAAAGTTAATTAAAAACAACAAACCCTTTAATAGCAATACTCTCTCCTTGCTGTATTGTCTTTATTATAAAGAAATGCTTTAGCATTTTTTAAGTATAAACCTTATTTACATAAATATGTCTGTATGTGACAAAATATTTAAAGTCCAAAGCATATTTTTTTGATACTGACAGTTTGAATTTCTGATATATTGTGGATAATAAAATGCTAAAGTATGTACGAAGCATTAGTAAATATAACAAATAGACGATATAAATATTTCACCTATTGGATTGCTATATATTGAGGTCTCTGAGTTTTTCTTTTTTCTGCAGTAACTCCTTTTCCACATTACCAGTTGATATTCTTAAGTTGCACCACGGGCAAAATAAAAAATAAAGATGCATGTGATAGATATACTGAAATTGAGGTATATGTTTTACATTGCTATTCGTAATTCATTTAAGTGATATTTTGTACTCTTATAGCATACTTACAGGATTGTTCTAGTGTCAAGTTTTGACGAGATATAATTGATTTTTGGTTCAAAGCTCTACTGGCTATTAATACAGATGGAACCAGAAGCAAGTCAATTTAGTTAATTCGATCTGTGGCTCACTTTTCGACCTGTTTTCAAACTGGGGTTTTAACCAAAACCCGAACTATTGTATTTATCAGGACAGCTTATTCTCATTTGATGCTGTGTTGTTTTAATACATATAAAGATTCAATACATTTTTACAAGAACACTTGAAATTATTTTAAAAAAATAAGCTGGTCTTGGTATACGCAAAACCATGAGCGCTTTTGCAAATTTCAGTCCTTACACTGCTTCTCCCGAAGAAAATCGAGGCGCGTATCAACCTATTGGGGATGTCCCTTCATATTCTGGAGGTAGTACGAATCAGACCATCATAAACGCTGAAGAAGGGAGAGCTGCCTTTAATGCCTACGAAACATCAACTCATATGCCTTATGAAATAGAAGCCGCCTTGGCTTATTTGCTCGGATGTGTTTCAGGTATTTTCTGAATGCTTACTTGACCAGTTATGCTCACCTATCTTTAGGCGTCTTGTTTTTGATAATAGAGAAGAAGAACGATTATGTTCGGTTTCATGCCTGGCAGTCTAGTATATTTGGCATAATATCCTTGGTAAACTATAGACTTTGATATTTGTTTAAATTGTTGTGCTAGTGCCCGAATTTCTAGACATTTTTAAATAACGTTTTAAAAGCCAATAAGCCTTTTTACTTGTTGTTTATTTCTAAAATTATTATTGTATATTTTTATTTGGCTGCTAAACTTTTTAACTAGTATTACATCTACCTACTATAGTTGTAGTTGAGCAGGTAGATGTTTCATATATAATATTATTCAGAAGTCTTATTTTTCCTAAAATTTATAGTCTAATAGTGTCATAAATTTGGCGCATATTAAATGATAGTTTAATAGCTTACAAACTTTTGAATTTTTGGATGATTATTTTTGCTTATGTATCCTTGAGTTTACAAACTACGAGAACATACTTTTATTTTGTATAGCTAAAAGGTAGTTCTAAGCTGCTATGTTTATCTTTTTTCTTGTGCACTTTAATTTATCATTTTTACTATTTTATTAATCCCCTTGTACGTTTTGCTAGCTTCTTCATGGGTTTGTCGCCATCGTGATTCCTTTTCTTTATTGGCCTTTATTCATTATCTCGGTTCTACTTTCTATGTTTCTAGCGTAAGCTCGCCTTTGTTAAAATTTTGATTATCATTTTTCAGATACCAAGCTTATAGTGACGCCAATTCTCTCGTCAGGTACCATCTTCCTTATATAGGAGCATATGCTGCCAAATGGACTGATGAAGAGTGAAGGTCTTAGTACAAATGATCCGACCTCAGCTAAAAAATAATACAGTTACATTTATGGAAATCAGCAGGCCTTTTCAGCTCCCTATCCATCAAATAAATTTTGGCTACTTGATATAGTTTGATTTTATGAAGCTTTGGGCCCCAACCTTCAGGAACATCCTCTCTGCACTTTGCAGATACAGTCATGCCCCACTTTGCGCGACCCCACATAACGTAAATTCACTGTAATGTGTTTTTTCTAAGAAATATTTATTATACATATTAACAATTACATATACTATACTAATAATATTGTATATATCATCTTAAATGTAATGAATATGGAAATTTTGAATTTAACAATGTTAACTTTTGGTGATATTTGGTTGAATCTGCTGAGCTGGTTGCGCAGGGTAGAATCCACTGAGCAATGGACGAGCAATATGGTGATTGCTAATCCTCAAGAAATAATAATAAAGTATTAATATAAGGAGCTATTGCCCCACCGCGACCTAGTTTATTTAATATATATATATATATATAATGGACTACTTCCGTTCAACCCTCTTCTTCCTTTTCCAAAAAGACCCCTTTTCTCATTCTCACACTCAATTCTTAATCCTTGGTATTTCTAATCAGTCTTGGCCCTTCTGCTTAGTAATTTCCTATTTGCTATAGGTTTTAGGTGTTTCATTCTACCATTGAAGTTTTGGCGGAATTCCCTCAATTTGCTGAACTATGAATACTTTGATCAATTTGCCTCATATCATCATAATCTCCCGCTCAATCCCAAGGCTCACCTCAATTCTAAATTACGATCTGCTGGATCTAAAGCTTATTGTTCAGTCATATCAATTTTAATATTACCCCCCCCTTTTGACTGGATGATAAGCTCCTATTGCTTATATGCTTGGAGGAACTTTGTATGAACTCGGTTGATAATCTGACCACTTGTGGGTTCCTTGATGGTGTCAGCATCAATACCAGTAATCTTGATATGTTCAAACAGTCCAGTCCAGATGTTAGCAAGCTTGTTCTTCCTTCTAAATCTATGTTGGTTATAGAATAAGACATGATATCCTACAGTAAACTGTGGGAGTCCACTATATCTACTTTGGTTAGCTGCCTGAATATGAATCTTCTTAGCAAGCTGGTAGAATTAGCTTCCATTTATAACTTTATTAGCGTATCCATTAAGTTGGTCAGATAAAGCTACAGTTCTACTCTGATAGTATTCTCCACACAGGAGTAAAGCAAAGCGGGCAAAGCCAGATGTCTACCATAGAGCAACTGGAAAGGACTCTTTCCTATTGATGAGTGGTAGCTAACATTATAGGCAAAGATGGTGGTGGACAGGAGGTTACTCCATTCAGTGGGTCAATCTTTCACAAGCTTGTGAAGAATATTTACCAATATTTTGTTGACCCATTTCACCACTTCATTAGATTCAGGGTGGTAGGGTGTAGTCAAGACCCCATAGAATGCCATCAATTTGTTTAACTTGGGCAGGATAAGCAATATGAAATTAGTTTCATTGTCTGTGAGGATAAACTGTGGACAGCCATATCACTGTATGATACACTCCATGATAAACTTGCCAGTGGTGACAGCCCCCAAATCATTGATCACTCTGGCTTTCACCCATCTGGTCAAGTGATCAATTACTACTAATATATACTTAGAGTGGTTCACGCAGTCAGCATAGGCCTCACCACATCAAGAGAAACAGTATGCCAAGTGAACCAAGGCTTAACCAGCTGGTAGGTGGTCTTCTTATAAAAAGGTTTCTCCACTTGACACTGGTGACAGCAAGCAATTGTTTCTAATATATTGTTGTGCATTCCCTCCCAATAGTAACAAGGTCACAAGAACTCCAGCGTTTTCTGCAACCCTCCATAACCTACTACCCTATGTATATCCAATATAAATGTTGGCCTGGTGGAGGGTTTTTGGAAGCTTAGCATCGATTCTCTAATCTGCTTATATAATTCCTCATTGAATAAGAAGGTATCCTGTTTAAGCCTGTCTAACACTTTGATCACTTGCAGCAGCTCATTGTGATATTTGCCCACCACTATCTTCTCATATATGATGTCTACCAAATCTGCATTTATGGGAACAGTTAGTAATCATGAGAGAAATCCGTATTTTAGTGCTTTGCCTCTGAGTGGTGTATGATCTCAATGTCATACACTTGGAGCTTCAGGGCCCATTATACAAGCCTCCCTTCCAGTTACTGCAGATTCTGCAGCCACCACAAGGATGCATGTCCTGTGACCACTTTAAATTTAACCCTCTGAGGTAGACCCAAAATTGTTTATATGTATATATCTCTGCTAAGCACACCCACTTGGTCACAGTATAACTACATTCATGACAATTTAGGCTTTAGCTACAAAATACGATGGGATGCTCAACATTGTCAGTATTCTTCTGTGATAATAATGCCTTAATGGTGAAAAGCAAAGCATTTATTTGCACAATAAATTCTTTTTCAAAATTAGGGTATTGTAGAATGGGAGCACTAGCCAATGCAGTTTGTAAGATATCAAAAGCATTTTACAATGGTCATTTCATTAAAGGTGACATTTTTCTTCAATAACTTAAAGAGTGGAGCCCCAATACAGCTGAAGTTGGGAATGAATCACCAGTAGTACCTGATCATCCAAAAAATACCTGGATATCCTGCTTTATACTTGGCCAACTCATCTTGCATATAGCTTGCACCTTTGCCAGCTGAGGACTAAGCCCTTTAAAATCTACCACAAACCTGAGATATTTTAATTGCTCCTTGAAAAAATGGCACTTTCAAGGCTTGATCTTGATTTTAGAATTAGCTAATTGGTGGAACACTTGTTATAAGTGGACAATATGCTCTGTGAATGTCTGCAAGAACATGTTGATATTTTTGAGGTAGACTAGAACGCAGGACAGCTTAAGGTCACTCAAGATTATATCCATATTATGCTGGAATATAGCCGGGGCATTGAACAAACCCTGTGCATATGTGTAGGCTGAAACAAACCCTTTGAGGTGATTATAGCACATTTCTCATGTTCCACCACTAGCAACTCAATCTTCCAGACCCCAATATCAAGTCCATGGCATAGAAGTAGTTTGTGCCTATCATCTGATCTAAAGCGTTGTCAATCCGTGGAAGAGGATAGAAGTCCTTCTTATTGATGCTATTAAGCTTTCAGTATTTGATATTCTCCTAGTTTGTGCCATTTTTTTCTTAACAATGAGAACCAGCGATGCCAACAGACTCTTAGACAGCTCTAACATCCCCTGTTCGAGCAACTTATCTACCTCATCAGAGATATATTATTTTGCAGCTTTAGAGTGTTATATGGGCCATGACTGAATGGGAGGGTGGTCTCACATGTCTACCTGATGCACCACCCTGCATGAACATCCTAAATCATGGTCATTGGATGCAAAGATATCTTAATATTTTTCAAAAAGGGCCATTGTCCTACCTTTTTGTTCCTTTGAAAGCCCAGTCAAAGCTTCCCACAAAAGCACTGTCATTATACCATATGAGTTTTTTACAGGTAGGCCGAGGTCCTTCCAAGAACCAAAAATTATAAATATGGTGGACTTTATCAATAGGAATCAAGTGTAAATAAGCCACTACTTGGTACCTTTGGATCATCATTGACTCCTTCTGTAGGTTTGCTATCAATACCTTTACTTCCCTGTTTTCTGGTAACATTAGCCCCAGAGCCACATGAAGTATAAGCTGCACTTGCTGGTAGGGGAACACAATTTCCCCGTATAGCCCTTCATGGATGTCTATTTTGAGCTTGGTCCCTATTATGACCTGATTCCCAGAAGGTATGCTTAAAGTGCTTGCTGATCGTAGTGAAATACTTTTTACTTTGTAGATCTGTTTAGGGAGGGCTCTGATCCTCCGCTTCTTCTGCCAATATTTAGCAGGAAATACTCTGTCACTGTATGTGAGATTTATTTGGCTGGAGCAGATGGAGTCCTTTGGGACTCCGCTGGAGGTAAAGTAAATGGGGATCTGTTAGCCTAGTATAATAATAGTTTCTTCTATCATATTGACCATGGCTCCAAATCTCCGCATGAATGTGGCTTCAATCAACCTGTTGTAATGGTTATTAGGCAAGTCACAGCTGGAGAGGATGCCCCAACCAATCTGAACCTCAGAGGCAATGTGCTATAAGCGCTCTCTGACACAGTGCAATGTGCCCCTGCAGTCCCATACAGTACACAGCGTTCCACATCAGGCTTCAGCAGAAGCTTAGCTATGAGCTTGATGGATATTATATTGATGGGAGTGCCAGTATCAATAATCACTCAGATTTTGGTATTTTATACAAAAGTCACAGTATATACACTCCAAATACAAAGAGCAATTGGTTTTTTATACATAAACATCCTAGGGCTTTTGGTTATCCAGAAAAGCGAGAATACTGGCACCAATGTGAGGATACTCATGGGCAATTTTCTTTACGGAGTTGCCACTTTCATCCCCTCTAGAGCTGCGACATGTGTCAAAGGTTCACCTTCAACTGTACCATTCTGCTCAAGGATTTGCCAGGCTATGGCTTTTGCACATCTCAGCAGCACTCCGCGTTTGCATTATTGAGGTCTTTCCCTTGGCTTGAGGCCAATATATTTTAAGAGAATTGTTGATATAATAAATTGTTTGGTGAGTACTGGGACTGACACAAAGTGACTTGTGGGAATCATCTGGGACAATTAGATTTGATTTAGCAGAAGTTGAGCGTCCCATCTCTACTCCACTCAACCTTTTCTCTGTTCTTTTGGGGCAACTGGTACCGCATAAATATTCAGTGGCCTGGACAGCTAGCCACATAATGGCCTCATTATCCACATGAGAAACAAGCCTTTGTAAACAGAAATTGTCTCTTCATCACACCAATAGATCAATATCTGAAAGTGATTGATGGATGGCAATTCAGCTGAGGACGAGCTGGTCAATAATAGTGGTGGCAGAAAGGAATTGCCATATCATTAAGGAGAAAAGTGTTTTCCAAAGGATTATAACCAAATTATTGTTGTCCCAATTCTGGCGGGGGTTCAGTAGCGGTTGCAGGGACTTTCCATTCCACATTGGGAGCACTAAAAGTGATGGATAGATGGAATAAATGGCTGAAAATTTTTAATAGCTTAACATCATCTTGAAGAATGTAATATGTAGCATTATACAGTTATCAACATGGCTTAACAGCTTCCATCATTGCTACGCCCGCCTCCTCATTAGTTAAGATTTTTGCTCCTACCAACATATGAGCCTCAGCCATGTAATGCTCTGAAAACTCCACCAAGGACTCATTCTTTTGAAACTGAATTGTCAAAAACTCTGCCTTGCACCGCACCATTTTTGCCACACCCCCAAACAGGCAGATTACGGTCTCTTTCATCTCTTGATATGCTATTGTACTTATAAGCTAACATGTGACCTGGTTGGCGCTCATGATATACAAAGCTGATAACAACAGTTTTGCTTTCCGCCAATTGGAAGCCCCATCTATGGCAAATTCAAACCAATTGAAAAACCCATTTATTTTTCCATAACAATTAAATGGGCAGCTTGTCACTGCATACCACCTCCTCTCTAACAACCTCATTTAATTTACACTCTGCGCAGTATAGCCATCTGGTAGTGTTGCACAAGAGGTCAGAAAGTTGGCTGTTTGATCACCCACCAGGTGAAGTTGTTAAAAGGCCTTGGTAAGCTGATTGATTATACTTTTGTTTTCTTGGAAATTTTTTTTTGAGCCTGAAGTAGTGTATCCAAGGCAAGCTTCAGTTCCACATATTTAGACAACTTGATAAACTGGGATAGTACCCTGTCAAAGTGAGCCAGTTGTGCCACAGCTAGAAAATATGAAGCTTTTTAAGTGTTGATCAAATGGGCCCCCTGTAGTGAGCACCACAGTTAACTTTTGGCAATATTTGGTTGAATTCGCTGAGCTGGTTGCACAAGGTAGAGCTCAATGAGCAACAGACAAGCAATATGGTGATTGCTAATCCTCTAGAAATAACAATAAAGTATTTTTATAAGGAGCTATTGCACCACCGCAACCTAGTTTATTTAATATATTTAACAGACTACTTCCATTCAACCCTCTTCTTCCTTCTTCCTTTTCCAAAAAGACCCCCTTTCTCATTCTAACACTCAACTCTTAATCCTATGTATAATAATCAGTCTCAGCCCTTCCACTTAGTAATTTCCTATTTGCTACAGATTTAAGTGTTTCATTCTACTATTGATGTTTCAGTAAAATTCCCTCAATTAACTAAACTATGAATACTTTGATCAATTTGCCTCACGTCAACACAATCTCTCGCTCAATCCCAAGGAACACCTAAAATTCTAAATTGCAATCCGCTAGATATAAAGCTTATCATACAGCACTTTTCTTTCCTGTAAGAATAACATCAGTTACTAAGATTTTATTTGAACAGAAATTTTTGATAATCACACAGGTGAGATGAGCAAATTCAACAAAACCCAACTAAACTGGGTGAAAGTCATATCGGGCAATGGCCAAAATGGTGCACCTAAGGGCAAAAAACGCCCTGGAGGGGGACTGGGAGCCAATGCTGCCAAAAAGCCCCAAACCCAAACACCGCTTGGGTTTGTGGAATTTACCACAAAACAAAACCAATATATGAAAATACAGTATGCACAGCCCCTATTGAAAGTGGAACATGGGCTCCAACTTGTCTTAGGGGTAGATTCCCAAACTCTCTGGGAGAAGGTAAGTGAGGCACAGGCTTCCCTCTTTCCTCATGCAATATATGTTACCACTCACACCATCCACTGCAGCTGGATCAATATGGGTTTCAAAACCGAAGAAGATGCAGACACCATAGCAAAAGCCTGTATTGAGGTTGCCCTCCCCAAGGACAAACTAATTTTGTGCACCACGCGCACCAGATGGAATAAAGCAAACACTTTGTTCATCTCATCAACTCGCTCCCCACCAACCTCCCCCATAAACTAATCAAGGAGGAACTCTGAATCAGCCTTCAGAGCTATGGAGAAATCAAACAATTGGAATTGCAGCGATTTCACCTAATGCTGAACCTTGACACAGGAAAGGCGATTGCTGTGATCAACCAAGTCCACAACATGGCTGCAGACCTAACCAAAATCACATGCACCATGGTGTTTCACCTCCCAGATGGGGAAATGTTGAAGCCTTTCCACGTCACACTGGAACGCGCACCGCCCATCTGCAACCATTGCACCGCATTGAGGCACAAGGAACATGTGTACCCCATGAAGGAGGGCATCTTGGCCCTGGACTTCTGCGATGATGCTATTGACAAAGATGAAGAGACCTTCAGAAAATGGTCAACGCCAACCACGCTTTCCTCTGGGAAGAGGATAGGCACTACATCCTCATAGACCACTATCACCCAAATTACGCAAACAGGTACAGAAGGCCCACAAGCCGGCAGCAGCCAAGGCCGCATCACTCATGACCTCCTCCTCCATCAACCCATATCAAATACAGGAGTACAGAGAGGAATTTAACTAAACCAGCCAATCAGAACAGAACGGCCAAACCAAAAAAGTTATGGAGGAAATTAACTGAGCAAACAGTCAGAGAGGATAACCCATGCTGAAATTTTTTTAACAATCTGACTGAGTCACCACATGTCCCCAATCAAATAAACTTATCTGGACAATTTGACTTCAATATGGGCGAGACAACAGGTCCCAGAACTTAAAATCAAAACCCTGAAACATCTGAAACCAATCAATGCACCAATCTGAGTCTCACAAAATCACGTGCAGAAAAGCTTAATACAAACCCTAAATCCAACAAAACTCACACAAAGTCATCACAAGGTAATGAGCTGGAAAATGCCTCAGAGTGGACTGGCCCAATCACATGGAGCAAGTCCAAGGCAATGAGTGGGGGACTAGGGCTGGAAGGCCCACCCAACTGCTCCTGAGGCGCCGCGGGCACCTCAGTGTCAATAGGGACGCTAAACATCACAGGAGCCAGGGCTCAAGCGTCCCAAGCCAAAAAGCTGGACTTCCTGCATAAACCCCTTGTAGACATATTGGCCATACAAGAAACCCACTGTCTACAGGGGGAAGAGGGATCCTGGTCTGCCATTGTTTACAATCCCACTTGGTATGGACGCCCCACTTTGGTGTGGTCGTCTGAAATAACAAAAAATTAAAATTCATTGACTCCTCCTCATATCTGCATGGCCGCATCCTAGCTGCAACAATTGCAAACCAAGAGACCACATTCTCAATAGCTTGTATCTACACACCATGCACCACAACTGAGATAAAACAATTCCTTGAAGCCATCCTGACGCTCAACCTCCCATCAGATACCATCCTGCTGGGCGATTTCAACTGCTGGGACAACCCCACCATGGACTGATGGCCCAACTTCAGGGGATACCCACCAAGACATGTTGAGTTCCGTGCAATGAAAGCATCCCTTGGCCTGTACGACACCCTCCCCCTAGCTCCCCACTCCTTCCCCACATGACCTGCCCCAGCATATGTGAGGGAACGCCCATTTAAATGAGCCACATTGACCAGATCCTTGCACTGAAAACCTGCCGCTCATTTATTTCTATCTTTGCTACTAAAAGATCAATTTCTCTGACCACTGTCTAGTTTTGGTGTAGCTCACGCCAACCTAAACTCAAACGCAGACGTCACCCTGGAAGATAATATACCTGGAGAATATAAATCTACCCAAAAGTTCTGCCTGGGTTGAGCACAAACCTATAAATCCAAAATTTGCAACCCCATTCACATCAGATCCCATTGAAATTTGGGAAAAATTCAAAGCTGAACTAATAAATAAAACTTGCCATCTCACATTATGCAATTTAAACCACGGACACAGCCATGATCAGGCGCACCCTGGTGGAACTAGATCACCTAGAACTCAATGCCAAAAAGTCTGGTTACAGCCCCAACTGGGGGCGCAAATGGGCATAAATCTCCACCCGCCTAAACGCCCTCATCTATGAACACCAACACAGAATTAAAGTATTGTGGAAAGGTAAGCACATGAAGGCGAAACCTGTTTGGCATACTTCTTCCACCAATACCACTCCCAAGGCAATCTGCCCCAGTGTGCACAGGTCCACAAAGCTGACAGGACCATGGCAACTGACCCAACGGAGGTCAAGGAGGAAATACATCACTATTACACCAAACTCTATTGTGACACCCATCCATTCCCAAAAAATAAAAAAAATTTACACACTGCCAGAATACAGAGTGAACCGCCAGACTATAGTCTTCTAAACCTGATAATGCAGGAGGAGCTCTGGAATACAGTCTGCGGTGCACCACACAGAAAATGCTCAGGTCCTGATGGGATACCCTATGAATTTTATAAAACATATTTTAAACAAATCGCCCCCCTTCTCCTAGCATCTAAGTCCAGCCTGCTGGAGACACGTCTTCTGCCTGGAGGCCAGGACTCCTATGTCATTACCCTGTTTAAAAAGGGCGACATACTGGACCTGGCCAACTGGCGCCTGATTGCACTCCCAAACACTGACACAAAACTACTTACAAAAATTCTAGCTACCAGAATAGACACACTAGCCTCTAAAGCCATATCACCCAATCAAATTTGGTTTCACACCAGGGCGCTCCATCTGGTCTAATATACACACCATCACCAATATATGCCAGTCCAAGGTGACTGGAGCCCTGGTATTCCTTGACCAGGAGAAGGCTTATGACCGTGTTAGCTGGCCATACTTGATGGAGTGCCTAAACGCCTTCAACCTCCCAACCAGGTTCATTAACTGGGCGATGCTCCTCACAGAATCCGCCTCTATGGCTGTATGTGGCCCTGGCTTCCTAACTGACAAGATCGCACCCCACAGATGGCTCAAGAAAGGGGACACCCTCAGCCCAATACTCTACAACCTTAGCTTTGATCCACTCCTCCGCGTTGCCAACTCACGCCTTATGGGCATCACTGCACAGGGCCAGCCCCCAGTCAAGATACTAGCCTTTGTGGATGACTGCGTGACAGAAATAGCTAACAGTAGTGACACCCAACAGTTGGAACGCACCCTAGATGAATACTCTATTATGAGTAATGCATCGCTCAATAAGCTGAAAACAGAAATAATCCTCCTAGGTAAATACATCAATAACTGGACCACATCACCCAAAACACACAACCACCCAGAATGAAAAAGTCCACTCATCCTACCCTTTGCACTACCCCCCACCACCACTACCCCTGTACGCCACCTTGGGATATGGCTGGAAATGAGGGAGTATGCAAATGGGATGATAGAGAACAATCTATTACAACAGGTATCCAACTGCATCACCACACTCAAGGGAAGATCCCTGGGGCTAACAGGATGAGTAGCAGTTGCCAACTCGCTTATCCTCCAAATGCTGTGGTTCCCCGCACATGCAATCACCTTTTTGCCCACCTTCATAACATCAATCCGTGCACTCATCCAGGGCTGGCTGTGGCCTGGATCCCATCCACCTGTACAGGTGTAAACGCTTTTTGGACCATGCTCCAGCGGAGGCAAGGGCTTAATAGACTTCAAGAGCCACGCCAACCACATCCTGGGAACCCAGATAGAGAAAGTAATAACCCTGGACCTCCCACAACAGCACTGGTCCAGGGAAGCGAGGGCCAACTTCATGCAGGCGCTTAAAATCTCTAACCCACACAACCCATCCAGCCTACTAACATACCTCGCTAACTGCCCCAATGCAACGGGCCTACATGGAACCCCCCTCACTTTAAATGACTCCTCCAAGCCATCCGCCGCATGGGATGGATCGTCGCTACCACTGGCACTGTGCAGGGAAGGAGATGACCCAGATCCCACTTCACAATAAGAAGGCCAGATGAACACCCCAACAAAGATATCCGCTACAACCCCAACCATCGCTAGAATTGACTACCTAGATGCTTTGGACATCCCCTACGACCTAGCCACACAGAAGGCAATATGGAGGATGTCACATCATCCATTCCTCCAGCGAGGGTAAGAGCTAACGCCTGGCGCTGCCTGAGAAGGACCTATAGAACAGCGGACTGCATCCATTCCCTCCATGCAACCTGCGCAGTATGTGGAGGGGAGGGCTCCCTACACCACCGCTTAGAAACCTGCCCCCCATCCAGAGCCATATGGTGGGAAGTTGCACGCGAGCTCAAGATCCAAGATGACCTGGAATTCTCTATCTCAAGGAGCCTCCTCGCGCTCCAGATTGGGTCCCCACTTACATCTACCCTCCGCTCCCTACTGATACCCATTGCAATGTGGACAATACATACCATTGCCTTGGATGCGTTCAAGAGCATGGTCCCAACCATCCATGGGGTAATCAATAGGTTCCACGTCCACTTGCTGGAGAACTTCCAAGCCTGGCTTTATGGATACATGAATCCAAGGCAACAGAGGCTCATAAAGTCATGGTTCCCAATCTGGTTCTTCCACATGGGCCCCTTCCTTCACACCTGCTCCATAGTGGGGGAAACTCCCTCAGAGTAGCGCACCAACCCCCCACACCTGGCGGTTCCAGCTGGCAACAGGGGTAACCTGTGTACCCTGGGGTGCCCATTTTCCTAACCCTCAATATGTTTCACCCTCCTTGTTCCTACACATGCATCAGTACTGCCCGTCCCCTGGTCACTTGCCTCAGTTAAATAGATAAAAAAGCTTATCATACAGCCATATCAATTTATTGACAAACAATTGAAGTTTGCATATTTTATGGTCATACCCTTCTTAGCACATTTTTTATCTTACATGAATTACCACAAAACCTATCACTCACATTAAGTGGTATATGATTGTATCAATTCTTTAAGAATGTTGATTTTGCTCATTTTGCCGCTATTTTTATACCAGGAAAACTCTAAGGGCTTCTTTATATCCTCCAAACTTCCATATACAAGGTGCCATAAAGGTTGGTATATAAGTCATTTTTAAAGTCAAAAATTTATAGAGTTTAAACATAAACTTTCAATTGACTACTTAACATGCTTAAAAATTTGGATGTTTTGGATTAACCAATAGAAGTATTTAAAACTCTAAAATTTTTAAGCTTTTGGCTTAGCAAGTGTTAAATCTATTCCCTTTATGGATAAGCTTCACAAAGAGATAGATTTTATTATATAAAATGAAATGTAATACAAGCCAATGCTGAGTTTGTGGCAAGCAAATGTGATAATCTTAATTAACTTTGTAGTTAAGGCAATTAAATTGGGATGGTCAATTTAGTTTGTATTTTTCCCTCTGAGCATAGATTAACGCTAACCATATTTAAATCATAAATTTATAATGCAGTGTTACATGAGCTAAATTATATTGCTTTAGATCAATCTATTTTTATCATGCTAGATAAGCATAATTTTTAGATTTTTTATAATGCTAATCAAGTATAGAAAGTCAAACAAATGTTTTGACTTCTCTCAAGCTTTGTCTATTTAACTATTGATGTTTCTTGCAATCTAGCATCTAACAGTTTGATTATAAAATAGAAAATAAATCTCTTACAATAAAGATTTTATGATAAATTTAGAATATTTTTATTAAAACTCTTCTGCATAAGGTCTCAAGATATATACTAATCTCACCTTTACATGTAATGATTTAGTTTTGGGTTCTTGAAAAAAACGCTAATTCTATAAACATATACTCAGATTTGATTGTACAAGTGCAGATTTAAGCAGTAAAATCTGTAACAGATTGAAATTTTTATTTGATAAAGAAGGATAAAGTATTGGTTAGCAAAAATGATAACAAGCACTTGTGCACCTTGTTAATTTTTAAAAGTTATTTTAATTTGTTTTTTAATATATTAATTAGACACACAAGCATAAGAGCACATTGATAAAAGTATTTTTTTAGGTGACTACCTTTAGTACCATTAACTTAAATTGTACGACAAGTTAATATTATCTTATTGCAATAATCTAGTGCTAGTTAACTAAAGCTTATAAGGTAAAGCATAGGAGAAATACATAAACTGGATTTTAATATCAAACCATAAGAGTTATATGAAGCAATATTTATGCAAAATTAACTAAGTGATTTGAAATCTATACTAATTAAAAAGCATAAGTATTAAATAAGATACTGAATCAGTTTAACTTGTTAAGATAGCTGTACTTTCTTTTCTTGTATAGAAGGTTATATAACTTACCAAAATTAGAAATTTGTTTCAAATATTTAATAAATTTTATAAATTCCTTTTTACTTTGTAGATAGTTTAAATTAATATATGTGATGATTTTATATAATAACTTTTTTATGCCAAAAATAAAAAAATCTACTGCAATTTTTAAAAAAAATTTATTTGATTTTCTAGGCTTAGTTGGTGATATAATTTGATTAATTATATGTTAAAAGCTTTTTTATAATACTAGTTTGCACAGTCTCAAACATTAAAATGCTATCTTAGGCCTGACAGGTTAAAACTTTTTGACTTTAAATCTACTAATTACTATATAATTTTATCACATAATTATACTTTTTATAGTTTTTATATATATCTTAAGTATAGGGAGGATACCCCAGTGGTAGAGTATGGACCCTCTACCACTGCCTCCCAAGTTCAATCCCGGTAATAGACTTTGGGTAGGGGACAATTTTGACTGTGTTGGTTTTGTGCACCAATGTCCCAAACTGAGATAGCAAATAGCAAAGGCGGTCCATGGAGTTCCTGGTTTATCATACGCCGCGCATGGAGGTTTTCTGGGTTTATCCTCCTTTCCCATTTTCTTCAAATCCCTGATTGGTGCGGTATTGTCCCCAGGTTGGCCCACCTTGAATAAAATATTTAAAATATATATATCTTAAGTATAATTGACAATATAACTATTAAAAATTAAAACAGTTAGCACATTGCTCTAAACATCATATAAGATCTAATAGATTTAATTAATGATACTTAAAGGACAAAACTTAATATATACTATATATAGGAAATCAGTGTCCATTTATACACAGTGGCTATTGGAAAACTGATATGAGTGAGCAATAAGCTTAGATTGTCAGATGTAATTGGTTTACCACTGAATTGGAAACTACAATATCTTATTATTATATAAAAAAGCTAAGTCAATTGCCACTAGCACTAAATTTGATGAGATATGATGGACATTTGCAAAACCATCAATAATCCATAATTATATAATGCCTATCAGAGAGAGAACTATTGGCCAAGTCATGGATATTGAACCTTAAAATATGGCCAAAATCACAATATAATCTGTGAGAAACTAGGCAGATATGGCCAGGTGGCCTAAGTCTAATGTAAAGTGAACAGTATAAAAATTATTGACAATTATCCAAAAGAGGACAAAAAGAAGGAAGTAGAAGAAAAAAGGTTAAGTTTATAATTGCTGAAAATGAATGTGTGTGCAACTTATCTGATGATAGAAGAGGTTAGCAAGATATTACTGAGACTGGTTAGGATTGTGACTTTAACAATAATAAGATATCTTATGTTGGTGATTCAACTATGATGACCAGAATTACTCAAGATTGAGATTCAATATCTCAGTCTAATAATATTGCAAAATTCACGTTGGAGATATCAAATTCTAGGATAGACCAACAATCAACCCTTTGGAGTTATCAACCTTCTCTGAAGGATGATGCTAAGCTATCTGATGTGGCAAAATATCATACAAGAAGGTTGGTCTCACCAAATAAGAACCTTATCAGATCTGGCCATCACAAGTTTAGTATTAATAATCAGCAATATTGGTCATCTAATAGGAAAGGTCTTACCTCAGGTGCACCTCAAAAAATCCTCACAAATAACTACTAAATCTACCCCCATAGATATACCTCATTTCTAACAAATAAAGTACCTCTATTTTTGTCTTGCATAGCTTAATTTTGGTCTACTCATACAGGATTCTGTATTTCCTATTGAAATCAATTATAGCAATGGAAATAATAACTTCATTGCACTTGTGTAATATTTATTAGAGCCACAGAACTAATAATTTTGTAGCCTTTGTAGCACCTGCTTGTCATAATTTCTATTAAAATTCTAGTACTGGTGCTCCCTGCCAGGTCTGCTTCTGAGGCTACCTGGTGAAAACATACTTTCATAACAATGAATATGTCTAGCAAAGAAAGCCCCTCTTTTGAGAATCAATGAGTATTACCTGGTGGGTACACTTTAACAGGCAAGAATTGCCTTCCACTAATACAAATAATTAGCAATTTTGAGCTTCTATGGACTTGGCCATTGAGTGCCCTGAACAAAATAATAATCATATTCAAGCCACAAACGTAGAAGAAACAGTCAAAGGCTTGATAAGGGGGGCTATCCAGCCTGGTGCCCATCCTAATCAAGACTGAGCATCTAAAGTTGCCAATAATATGATGAGCTTATACAACAGAGCGGTGTTACAACCTACCAAAGTTGGGTTGGCTAGAACTGAGCAGTACCTCAGGCATTACATACATCCCGCTATTCATCATGTACTCCAGATTTTGGGGTTGAATCATCTCGAGATCCAACGCCAGTTGACCCTGGCGCAACAATTTCACTCTCAGATATCCTCATTTTATGAGATGGCTTCAAAATTTTGGACGGAAAAATTGGGAAGCCATACTCAATAATAGAAGAGAAATCAACAATCTACATAACCTTTTGGTGATAATTGATAATGAAGTTGTGGGATACATCGGCTAAGAAGTATCTCAGCAGGTTAGTGATGTCGCTAACCCTATTCACCACCATATCACCACCCTTGAGGATGAGATTATGAGCCAAATGGGCAATTGTGGGTCCAACATGAGGAACGCTTTGTTGATCTTGATGAACTACTCCAACAACTTGTATAATTTGTGGATACTATCAGAGAAGGTGGACCCGGCCCTGTTGGTCCTCCTGGAGTGCTGGGACCACCTAGTTCCCCTTTGGTAACCCTGGGACCTCCTGGTGAACATGGTCCTCCTGGCCCTGTAGGTCAACAAGGCCCACCAGGGCCAGTAGGTCGAGATGGGTCGCAAGGACCCCCTGGGCCTCCTGGTCCCCCTGGCTCCTCGCTTCCAATGCAAAATTCATAACCTTCAATTCTACTAGTATTGAGAGTACAGGCGTTAGAAACCCAAATCTGAGTCATAGCACAGGGATTTTCTTATCATTGGAAGGCCTTCCAACTGACCCAGATTACTCTTTAACCAACTTATTGGATGGCGTGGATAATGCTCATTGTCTATGCAATGCTAACCAAACTATGCAAGAAACCCAGTTTGCAAGGTTATATGCTTCCATTGAACAGTTAACTGCTAAATGTGGATTACTTGAGAACAATCAGGAAGAGATGCTCCCTGCAATTTCTAACTTGAATCAACAACCTGCAAATGATCATCTTGTTCAATGGGTTCATAATTTACAGGAGGACCTCAATCATTTAAGACAAGTTGATTAAATTCCCACTCAAGCTCATATCCCAAAATCCAAACCCTCCAAAGTTGATCCAGTCATGGTATCAGGTGTAAATGTTTTAAGTAATGAACCCACTACCTTCAAACCTACCTTTAAGGATAAGTTTGAACCAGGTGAATGTAGCATCCATTCGTTTCTCTTTGTCTATGTGCGTGCAATGGACGGGGCAACAGATCAACAGAAAGTATGGCATATTCCCTCTTGCCTAATCCAGTTCGCTCAAGAGGTCATGGTTCCTCACCTTAGGGTTTGCAATACATGGGCTCAAGTGAAGACCGCCCTTATAAAAGAATTTGGGAGTAATCAATTCCTATCTAACCAAAAGCAAGCCTTTATGAGCATCCAAATCAAGCGAGGAGAGTCAATCCAAGATTTTGCTAGATATTCTATCATGAGGCCCAAACTCTTGCTACTTGCAATTGTATTACCATAGATGATGCCATTTTGGCTGTGATGAATGTGTTTGCTTTTTGCACTCAGTTGTAATATATTTAAATTACTTAAAAGAAATTTCAAATCCATTCTCAACATCAAAGAAGCGCTCATGGAGATTCCTAATGGTGTAGGTTACCCAACCTCTGATAATAATCCTCATTCTTATATCATGTGATGCTGCCTAGACCCAAAATTAAACCAAAGAAGGAGCCGTGCAACTATTGTGGTCTCATGGGTCATGTGGAATCTCAATGTTGGAAAAAAACAAGCGGAGGAGTCAAAAAAGAGAAGTCAGCATAGGGCATGAGGCTCCCTGTGCTGACCTACCTCCTGTGCCTCAATCGAACTCTTTTAAAACGTCTAAAGACTGTTATGTGATATCCGCTCCTGGTGAACTTGATATCCCTGATGAATTAGCCAGCAAAGATACTATTTCTGCTTATGCTTCTGTTTCTTCTTCTTCTAGTTTAATTCAAACAATTAATCCCTCAGTGTTTTCAATTCCAAGCTTTTGCACTGATGTGACCCAGGTGGAATTCATTGTGCATAAGGTGAAAGTTTTGGCTATCATTGATATGGGATCGCCCATCAATGTAATCTCGTCCAGGATTATAAAAAAATCAAATTGGCGCCAGACTTAACCCATTCTCAAGACTATAGAACTGCTGGTCCTTCCTACACTAAATCTATAGGAGCTTATTTCTCTCTTCCAATGCGCTTTGGAAATTTGGTTGTGTCAGCCCCTGCAGTAGTGTTGGACAACAACTGCTATGGCCTGCTCTTGGGGAACCAAATTTCTCATTGATTTTTGATGTGACAGTCAGTCTTAAGGACAATTACCTTTCTTTAATTGGGTACGGAGTACCTTTAATTCTACAAGACCCTCCCAATAGCAAAGGCAAACTCAAACAACGTGTTTTCTTATTGGAATACCCCACTTCTATCTCACTTCTTGAGTACCAAATCATGGGACCAAGGACTATACTTCTGCCTCCGTCAGCTTGTGCCTCTGAAGAAATGCCTTTATATTCTAACAATATAATTACCATTTCTTCAAAAGCTCAAGTCATAATCAATACTGGAGTACAAGTATTTGTTCCCGCTGATCATGTATTAGAGATCTTTAATAATTTAAATCCCTCTCATTTGGAGGCTTTATCCTGCCCTGGTATCCTTGATCCCGCTCACAATGGTACTGTTTTAGTTCTACTAGCTAATCTCACTTCTCAACCTATGCAATTAAATTTCAATAACGCCATCACCTAACATCGATGAATCCCCCCTTGGGTTGGGACCATCTAGTACTAAAAAAAAATAACGCCATCACCTATGTGCGGCCTACTCCTGTAGTAAAAATTTATCCATCTCAGGATGTGGAGATTTAAGTGAATTTGGACTGGAAGATCCACCTATCATTGCTAAAATTGATGTCAAATTTGGGGATTCACTTACTCCAGAACAACAGCATGAAGCTGAGGCTCTGATTGAAGAGTATGCGGATATATTTGCCAAAGGTCCTGGAGATTTTGGGCTAATGAAAGATGTGCAGCATCAGGTGAAAAGTGGAGATACTCCCCCTATTTGAGCTCAACCATATCACAAATCTAAAATCAAGAAGGCTCAGGTCTCAGTGGAATTGAAACAACTCTTTGATGCGGGGCTATCAACGCCTTCTAAGAGTCCATAGGATTCTCCTTTACTACTCATCCAGAAAAGGATGGGGGTCATAGAGTGGTTATGGACTATTGTCAGCTCAATGCTGTTACACATAAAGAATTCTTATCCTCTACCTCACATGGATGATTAATTGAAACTATTGTCTGGGTCATAATACTTCTTGGCTATGGACCTTGCGAGTGGTTATTGGAAAATTGACCTGGCTCTGGAAGACCGTCAAAAATGTGCTTAATCTCTAGTGAGGGGTTATTTGAGCCCACTCATATGCCGCAGGGGCTTTGTAATACCCCTGATACTTTTCAACGAGCCATGGATGGCTTTTTTAGGGATTTGAAACTTTCTTGTGTTTTGGTATACTTAGCGATGTTACTGTGTTTTCTCACACTTTTAACAAGCATTTGGCTCATTTAAAGAAAGTATTTGGTCAGATGCGTCACACTTCACTTAAGCTAAAACCATCCCAGTGTGCTTTTTAAGACTGTTATGGAATTCTTAGGTCATAAAATTAATTGCAAGGGGATTTTAGCCTTATCTAATAATATACAAGCTAATTCAGACATGTCTGTTCCTAAAAGCTTGCACAATATCCAAGTGTTTTTAGGGATGGTTGGTTATTACTAACAATTTATCATCCATTTTGCGGAGATTGTGGAGCCTTTAGTTTACCTTTTGCACAAGGAAGTCCCTTTTGTATGGGAAGAATCGCAGTAGCAAGCTTTTGATCTGTTGTGCCAAGCCTTAGTTAGTGTACCAATCTTAGCCTATCCTGTTTTCTCCAAACCTTTTATTTTATTTACCAATGCCAGTGATATTGCTATTGGAGCCATTCTAGCTCAACATGATACCAACCTGGTTGATCACCCCATTGCATACTATAGTAAAACTCTTTCTAAGGTCAAGCACAATTATAGCAATATCAAGAGAGAATGACTTGCAGTTTTGTCCGCCATCAAGCATTTCCGCCCTTACCTCTATGGCAAGCATTTTATTATCATCATGGATCACGCTTCCTTGAAGTGGTTGCAACAAATGAAGGATCCTGATGGGAGCTTAGCTAGATGGGTATTAAAGCTCCAGATTTATAACTTTAAAATTTAATGTTGTGCTGAAGATATTCATCAAAACGCTGATAAACTTTCTCAATTTCCTATACTAACGTTATTCTCTGCTGAGGAGGATCTCATCTATGACTTGATTGGTAGACCTGAGCTCTGGTATCATGAATCTAAGGATGTTATATCGAAGCTACAATCCTTAAACAAAGATACTCAGGTTAAAGAAGGTTTAATATACAAGAAGTTGGGATCTAAATGGTTGCCCTTTATTTTGGCCCTCTGAGAGGACTGATACTATTATGGAGACTCATCAAACTGTAGGGCATGGAGCTGTCGCTATGACCTTACAGTGGTTGAAAAATCATTGTTACTGGGATAACATGCTGGAAGCTGTACATGATGTGTTAAAGACTTGTCTCACTTGCCAACAACAACGTGGTGGAAATCTGATGTTCTAACACAAAATTGTGGGACCTTCAGAACCTTTCTTTACTATGATTATTGATGTGGTGGGCTCTCTCCCTACTGCCACTTATGGACATTGATATATTCTATTAGCTATTGACCATTTACTAAATAGTTTAAAGTTATCTCAGTTTCCACGGTCACCGCTAAGGCTACTGTGTCCTTTCTTTTTAAGCAAGTTTTATCAGTCATAGTAGCCCAAAAGTCCTGTTATCAGATAATGGGACCAACTTCATTTCTCAGGTGGTATCCAAGCTTATTAAATTAATGGGTACCTATCAGTCATTTACATCCCCATACAATCCTTCTACTAATGGTGCAGTCAAATGAGCAAATGATAACCTTATAGCCATTCTTTGAAAGATGGCTTCCAATGACCCTAGTAGATGGGATCTCTATTTGCCTAGTGCGATGTTAGCATATAGGGTTAGCTACCATTGTATAATTGAAATGTCTCCTTTTAAAGCTTTATTTGGTTGGGATCCTATTCTTCCCTCAAGTATACAACCTATAATTGAGGAGGCTACCCCACAAACTACTTATTTAGCTATGAGGAGACTAGCTGATGAAATCATCCAAGTACAAGCTTTAGCTTTGAGTTCCCTTGCTGCTACCACCTTAAAAGAGGTAACAAGAACCAACGCTATTAGACCTACAATAACTGAATATCAAGTCAGTGTTCTTGTACCCTTCTATCATCATAGGCCAGGAGGAAGGATTCAAAAACTAGATACCTTATGGGCTGGTCCTTAACATATATTTATTGTCAGGGTATTGAATACTCCATTGCATCTGTTGATACTGGTACTGTTAATAATAGAGTGCATAGTAGATTTCTTTTTAAGTATGTGCCCCCTAGGCAAGTTCTTGAGGGGGCATTGTTGGGGATTCAACTATGATGACTGGAATTACTCAAGATCAAGATTCAATATCTAGGTCTAATGAGATTGCAAAATCCACATTGGAGATATCCGATTCTAGGATAGACCAATGGTCATCCCTTTGGAGGTATCAACCTTCTCTAAAGGATGATGCTAAGCTATCTGATGAGGCAAAATATCATACAAGAAGGTTGGTTTCATCAAAAAAACCTTATCAGATCTGGCCTTCATAAGTTTGGTATTAATAATCAGCAATATTGTTCATCTAATAGGAAAGATCTTATCTCAGGTGCACCCCAAAATCCTCACAAATAACTACTAAATCTACCCCCGTATTATCCCTCATTTCTAAAAAATAAAGTACCTCTATTTTTGCCTCGCATAGCTTAATTTTGGTCTATTCATACAGTATTCTGTATTTCTGATTGGAATCAATTATAGCAATGGAACTAATATCTTCGTTGCACTTGTGTCAATCTTTGCAGAGCCATGGAACTAATAATTATGTAGTCTTTGTAGCACTTGCTTATCATATTTTATATCAAAATTCCAATACCTTGTGTGTATGTTTATTGTTTATTTTTTACATTGTTTCATGGGACATATAAAGGGTTTTAAAGGCCAATTTGCTTTCATTACAGGCCAAACCTATATATTTTTCATGGATTTTTTGCATCTGAATAAAATCAATTCAAATATTTTCATTGATTTTCACATCCATTACAGGCCATTTTTCATCTTTAATAGTTTTAACAAATGCAAAAGCCAATGAAGTATATGCAAATTGGTTTTTAATGGATGCGGGAATCAATTAAAAATATATAAATTGGCTTGTAATGGATGTAAAAATCAATGGAAAATATACAAATTGGCTTGTAATTAGGGTAAAAATAAACATAAAAAATACAAATTGGCGTGGAAACTTCTGTATTGACATATTACCTTCCCATTGTATTATTGTAATAAGACCCTGCGCAACTATTTTTCAAACAACATAAATTTGCAGACTATCATCTACCTGGAAAGTTTATAATGGCTTTATCTAATTATTTTTTTGTTAAATTTATAAGCTAGATCAACCTATATATGTAAATTACAACTAAATTAGCTATAAATTATATAGCTAAACATTAAATTTGTTGCAAGACTTTCACTAGGAATATATAGATTATAAGTACAATTCTGTAGATAAAAAACATTATTACTTAATAGCAAAATCAATTAAGTTACTTAGAAAGCCAATTTATTTCAGGCAATAAATCAATATTATACTTTATATGATTATGGTTATCAATTCTTTCAGTTTGTCTAGTAATGACTAACATAATTTATAAAAAATATATTAATGTGGAAAAACCCAGAAGGCTTAGCAGATATTACCATATCTAGTTTAATAGAATAAATTCTTTTTCTCTGCATATAATAAGACTAAAAAACTAATTTTCTAACATTTATTTAGAGATCATCAGCTATTGTTTATTATCAACTAGATGAATAATCAATAAATAAAGTATACATGATTTATTTATCAATGTCCATATATATTAGGTTCATATTTATTGTTGGTTTTTTTAATTTTTTAATATAATTTTTATTTGAGGCAGGCTGACCTGGAGATGATACTGCACCAATTAAGAGATTAAAGAATTGGAAAAGAATGATAAAACCCAGAAAGCCTCCATGTGTGGTGTATGATAGGCCAAGAACTCCATGGACCACCTTGCTATTTGCTATCTTAGTTTGGGGCATTGGTGCACGATATCAACACAGTCAAAATTGTCCCCTTTACAAACTTCATTGACCAGAATCAAACTTGGTGAGGCAGTGGTAGTGAGTTCATATTCTACCACTGTGGTATGCTCCTTTTGGTAGTTTTTTTATTTAATAAAAATAAATGAATATAGAAGTACCTTTAATTTTTGCAATTGTTATAGAAGATAATTGTTTAGTATTTATTAATTTATTTTGAGTAATAAATTTAGATGTATTCTACTTATATAATAGCTACTAGTAAAATCATGATAGAAGTAGGTAAAAACTAGTTTGCTACTTTGGAAGGGCAAAGTGAAACTTTTAAAAAGAAGGAGAAAACACAACATGAGAATTTCAATGCAACAATATGAAGGCTTATATTACATATGTGTCTTTACAAGATAGTTAAATAGACCATAAATACAAACTAATATAGTTTCATATCTTCATGAATTCTCTGTTTTTATATTAAAATATGCATTTTTTGGATATAAGACTCTATAAGTATGTAACTTTAATTAATTAAAGAGAAATTTGGATGTAATTTTCTATATAATTAAGTTGGTCTATATATTTTGATATTTATTAGTTATTTGCAATATTACACACCAAATAAATATTTGATTATTTATTCTAGAATATGTTATTTTTTAAGCTAAAAAGATAAATTAAAGTGGGTGACCAGCACTGCCTCCCCAAGTTCAATTCTAGTACATGAACTTTGGGTAAGAAATGACTATGACTGTGTTGGCATTGTGCACCAATGCTCCAAACTGAGATAATGAATAGCAAGGTGGTCCATCTAGTTCCTGGCTTATCATACGCTGATCATGGAGATTTTCTTGGTTTTATCCTCCTTTCCTATTTCTTTGATTCCCTTAAATGGTGTGGTATTGTCCTCAGGTTAGCCCACCTCAAATAAAAATTTAAATTAAATGGGGTGGTTAGCCTGGCAGGGTAATTCCTACTACCCCCTTAGTGAAGGTTCTGTTCAAGAAAAGTTTAAAACTTGTGCTGGCTACAAAAAATCTTGGTGTGGTATATTTGTCACAAGGTTGCACCCCCCAGATGCTTTTTTAAAAAGATAAACTAAAAGCATATGCTTATATAATGAGTTTATTGTATATCATTTGTCTTTACAATTAATAAAAGATGGACCAGATATATCATATTTTAGTATAGAGCAAAGATCTATAAACTCTGATTAACTTTAGTGATAAGCTAGATATTATATAATATTGAGTATACTAGATTAATAATTTTTAATATAGATAATTAGCATATAGAATGAACTGTAGAAATACTTAAAGTTTACAGATTATTATATTTTCTTTATGAGGAGTGGTAGCATAGTGGGGTGGTTCCTGCCCCACTCTGTGTTGTGTTTTGATTAAAACAGGTTTGAAACAAGCACAGGCTAAAATAAACTTAGCGTGGTATATTTGTCCTAAGGTTACCCATCTCATTTACTTTTTTATATTTTCTTTATAAACTCCAACTTATCTTTAATAAATATATCCTTAGGTTTTATACTTTATACTAAAAATTATAGCTGACAATAGCATATTAATAAACATTTTTTTTATTTATTTGAGGCAAGCCAACCAGGGGATGGACATTACCAAAAGAAAGAAAGTAAACATTGACATGGAATCTGACAGGGTCAACTCAATTGTAGAAAGTTTTTCCACTTCTGGATTGGGACTCAAATTTTTCTGGTTACGTCATGGGTAAGGTTTTTGTGTTAGTAGACCTACTAATTGCAAATAGCTTCCTTTGGCTGGCACACCAATCAATGTGCAAAGGGTGGGAATCAAACCTGCAACCTTCAGGTTGGTAGCTGTACGCCCTACCAACTTGCCTTCCACCCCCTATTAATAAACATATTTACTTTATTTTTTGTTCTTTAATTTAATTTTTATAATATTTAGTTCATTTTAGCTAACATCATTAGTATGCTACACTTTGATTAGTGATATTTAATTTTTTAGAGTATCAACTATATATAAAATACTAAGAACTTAATAATAGTCATTAATATACTGCAATTGAGTAGTTTTTATTAACTTTCTACAGACTTTATTATATAGTAATTTTAAATATATAATTTTAATAAAAAATATAACTATTGTTTAATACTTATAAATAAACAAGTTTATGGTAAAAATCCGATATTACTTTTATATTTTGTAAATTTTCTTTTACTATAAAGTGTACCTTGATCCTTGTATAATTTCCTACTATATCAAGAATGGCATGAAAATAAAGTAATTTATTTTAACATTGTATGATAATAATTCTATGCAATCAGAGCTTCAGTAAATCTTAGTTGTTATATGATTCATCAAAGCTTGATGAACGCTTAGTTTAGAATGTAACATAAGTTAAGTATAAGTGTTTATCACAATTCACTAGTATGAATTGTATTTTAGGTAATATCATAATAGAAACATGGAGGCTAGTTTTGTCAAATATGTTGTGATATAAAAGTGATCCATTTTATATTTAGTAGATATAATAATTCTTTTTTTGACTATTATATATGATAGAGATTATATAGATGAGTATCAAGTTGATAAATTTTAAGAAAGAGCTTTTAACATAAAAACCTAATACATGAGAAACTAAAAATATGTCGTTAATTAAGTAAACTACTAATTTCTATCACAAAAGATAACTTATAGCTATTTAAAAATAAAGACTAAAAAAACTTCTTTACATGAGAAGAACTTTGGCTCTACTACTTATGGTATTCTACAAAGCTGCTATAAAGCTTACATACATGACAAAGCCACTGTAATTATATAGAATATTATATTAAATAATAAAACTTCTGTCTTCCTGCATTCAACTGTACAATTAACTGATGCCCTATAATTCATATATTTTTACTAAAGTTTTTGTAGAATATTTTTTATTAAGCTACAAATGATTTTTCTATTCTTTCTACTTTTTTGAAGAAACACTAGTTTCTTTGCTGTATTAACAAACTATAACATAATAAGTAAACTTAACTATATGTTACATTACATGATCTATGAAATAAATTACTTTTTGAGATAATTTATATATTTCATCTCAAGTTCACTAAAGTATACAACAATATATATAAATACTAAAATTATATGGGTTCAGCATTACTTCAAACTCTATTCTGATAACAGTTGGCTTATGTGCTTTCTATCAGTATGGTGTAAATCTAGGAAGTCAATAGAAATTATGACTTTAGAGTTGGCTCAAAAACAGCTATATTTAAGGGCCAAAGCATTCAACAGGAAGATGAGAATATAAAAATAGTCTCCTTTTTTTATTATTACAAAATTAGTAACTAAATAGTAAAAGTATTATTTTTGAATTATAATAATAACTAGTGATATGGGGGTTTATATACATGTGAATTTATCTAGAATAAGTTTAGTCAAAGAATGTAAAAGTGAGAATAAAGATTTACTATTTAAGTGTTATGGATTTGGTCATGCAATGGTTAAATGGTATGCATGGGAAACCTTGAGGTTAGCAAATGGAATATCTGGGTGAGAAATGGTGTATAGAAGAGTTGTGCAATTGTCCTACTTTATTACCTGGTGGTTTATTAATAAAAGATTTTAATCTAAATTATTCAATAGTAATTTAAGTCAATAATAGAGATGTTTTAGGGCTTTGGAAAGTAACATCAATCATGCTTTGAGATCTGATACTGTCCAATCATTAATTGGTAAATTATTTATAATAGTATAAGCTAAGATTGATAGCTAAATTGGAAATATAAATTTAAGACTTCCCTCCAACAAGAGCTTAGTCCAACAATAACATCAAAATAATCATTTCACTAGAAAAGTACAAGTTCTTATAAGTTTATCTGCTACTGGTCTAAGGTGTCTTTGTCAAAATAATTATTAACCATTGATTTTATAGATGCAGAAGCAGTAAACTTTTATCACTAATTGTAAGACCATAACAAACTTATACCTTGTTTAGTGTATGTCTTAAGTAATGTAGATGAATGTAATTCACAATAAGAGTTATATAATGAGCAAGATAGCCACAAAATCAGCTTCTCTCTAGGATATCAAGCATGCTATATTGATTTATTTATTTTTATCTATGATTTGTCTATCAGTTAGAGTGCAATATGTTAGCTTCTATTACCCATCATATTTATCCTTGGTATATACTCTCATAAGTATAGTTTTGGTAAGGCAGATATGTTTTAAAACACCCAGAAATTATATATAGCTTCTGTTATATAAGAGTCATGGAATTGATAGGTATATATAGGCAGACAGTCTTTTATAATCAAATCAATTTTTATATCTATATACATAAGTAGAATAAGATACATTCATCATGAGACCTTCCTAAATTTAAGGTTTATAACATCTCAATTTTAATAATCTAGTAAGTACGTTGCAAAAAATTATCACTATATTAATATGGCTTCATAATAATTCTTACACCTGTTGAAAAATCACATAAAATAAAAAGTTATTTTAAGCCCATTACCATAAAGATGATTCCAAATGATTTTTTATGCTTTAGAACATTATATACAGATAATATCTATTTTATCTTAACCCAGCTATATATAACCATCATAGCAAAACAAACTTCCTTGATCTATAAACATTTACTATAATACTGTATAACATACAATTTAACATATCATTTACAAATTATAAGTAAAGTACTATAGTTAGCAATATCTCTTGTATACATATTGTAATGCTAACTTCATCAGTTTTACTTATCTGAATATGCAGCCTAGAATATACTTTGTCATGTAAACTAATAAATTTTTATACCTTCCTAGAAATCAATAACAAATTTATAGTTATATGTTTCAAAGGTGATAAATTATATCAGTATGTCAATTTTATTTACATACAAAACCTTCCTTTTTGCATCATTATGTGCTTTAGTGGTAATCTTGATTTTTAGGTATTTAAATGCTTTTTTAAAAGTATCCAATAATGCATCAACTAATATGTAAAATTAATTTGTCTTTGTGGTAAACTTTTTATACCTTTATATTTTTGTTGTTTAAAACCAATACATATAAAGTAGAAAAATATAACTCATGGTCACCATTTATTTACTGAATGATAAATCTTATATTTACTCCTGTGTTATTATAGACCCACTCACTTCAAAAGCTACCATAATGCATAAACTTACCTACACTAGAAGTATAAGCTTATAAGAGAGACTGGTAGTAGTCTCTGTTATGGAATCTTAATTTACTTTTATCTTTTAGCACTAATGGTGCCCAAACCAAAAGGGGAGCCACCACGCATCTTTATTTGCAAATGGGCCAAACAAAGGGATTACTATAAGTAAAAAATTCTTAATATAGCACCTCAGCTAATAGTATAGAAAGCCATATAAAAAGGTGAGAAAGCTTTGTGAATCTTTTGTCCAGCGCCCTCTTTAGCTGGTGGACCATGGCGGACAGCATTAGGGTGGGAGCATCAGCGATATGTGGCATAAGGAGGTCTAATTATGGGTTTTCTTTGTTAATGAGGCTGGAGGTGCCCATCGCCTCAATGTATTGAGCAAGTTGATGCCCAGCAAAAGTGATGAGAGCAGGCGCATAAGTGAAAGACTTGATGCGCTAGTAGGTTTGGGGATAATTGGGGCCAAACAGAGAAGTTTTTGCAGCATTGATGAAAGCGCAGCTTGCTCCAAAAGTGAGATCCACAATTTTGTAGTTTGCATCCTCATCAAAATCCTGGGGGGAATTTGAGATGAAAAACCCTTAACAAGGAGTTCCATCACCCCATGGAGATGTTAGTGGAGGAGAGTGTTGGTCGTAGCAGCTGCTGCTTCTACTGCCATTTTATTTGTTTTTTTTATAATTAAGGAAACCGTTTTTAGATCAAAAATGGTGGGGACGCAAATCAGGAGGATTTACAAAAAATAGCTCCAAAGCAAAATCCAGCTTGACATTAAATGGCCAGGTGCTATTGTTGAGCCATTTGAGGCACTTAAATAAATTTAACTCAGTTAATGTTGGGCCAGCTACCAGAGCCAGTGCAGTGGCAGAACTTGATTGGCCTAAACTGTTGACCACAGCAGCTCAGCTGAAACTGTCTCATCCATCAGCTCAGGATTCTGTAATTCTGACAAATTTTTGAAAAATTTAAATTTTATTGGCTGCTGCTTTGGAAGCAGCACCACAATTAGCTGAGGTTGGGGCAGGAGGATCATGCCCCACTCGAAAATTTGGGTCAAGGCAATAGCCAGCCTGACACCAGAAGGAGGAGCAGTGGAAGCGGTGGAGGCGAAAGCCATGGGGCACTTATGCTTTAAATGATCTAATTTGAAGCACAAGGGGCATATGGTGCAGCCATTTTTGACATGCGCCCAAAAAGGGTGATCAGGTGAAGATCTGATCACATTGTGGGGGGAATTGTGAGGTGGGTGTTACGATGGAAAGGGTGGATCATTGCAAAGGCGCAAGGCCCTGACAACTGATCTGCCCCATTAGGAACCACAAATTGCAAAGATGGGGTTTGCGCTGTAAATGGACAAACCCTCAATCAGTTCATGGCAAAGGCATTCAGAGGAGAGAAAAAAAAGCAACCTGGAAAACTTGACCACCAAAGTGGCCTCATCTGGGAGCTTTATATCAACAGTGGTGATTGAAATTTTTATTTTAAATTATTGGCAGCTTAGATGCTGCCTCTGCATCAGCCTTAGATCTGAAGCTGAGGTCAAAATAGCCCTTGAAAGGGCGAAAATCAATATATCTGGAAGGTTTGAAAACTGCGGTGGCCATCTCAATGATTGCTGTGCTCACATTTGGGAAAAGACTCCCATATTTGACCTGGAGGCCAAAATGCAGGTTGCTCTGAGGGAGCACCGCCTGTGAGACTGTGAGATGGTGGGCTAAGTCCGGAGGTTGGATGTAACTCCCAGTAGCATTGAGAGGGCTAGCAGAGTCAGCCCAGGTGCACTTTAGTGGTGGCTGAAGGACGCCAGAAGGCGGCGCACCACCACCCCAAGCTTGGGCAGCAAGTGTTGATGGCATTGACTTACTGATTAAATTGCTCAATTTGAGTGGCTGTATTTTTGTATTTTTTATTAAAGCTTAAAATTTGGCTTTGATTTAGTTAATTGAAGCAAAAAGACTATACTTTTATCTTTTTAATTATCTTATACACTTATATCGTTCCTGTTTGGCCTACCTAAATTTACTCTCATAGATATCTTTTTAGATTTGTATGATTTCTAATCATTTGCAGTCATCTAAAGATACTTTTTCTTATACTAAAACTATATTTGATTTTATATCTAATAAAGTTTATAAATAGTAAGCTATACTCTCTAAAGTGTACTATAATTTTTTTGAGTGATTACTAGACTTTTTTCTAAATAGTTTTAATTTATTAAATAAATAAAGATTATGTTACTATAATACTTACAAGAGTAAATATTCCAATTTCTTGGCAAGTTAAACTGTCATATAATGCTTACACTCATTTTTAAAATTAAAAGAACTTATATATAGGTTTAATAAGTAACAAGCTTCTTTAAGTAAAGAAAATTGCATAAGGGTCAAGATATTTAGACAAGACTTTATTTTTAGTATTTTATTTATTCAAGGCAAGCTGACCAGGGGACAGACATTACCAAAATAGAGAAAGAAAGTATTAACATAATACATGAGCAGGGTCAACTCCATCATAGAAAATTTTTACACCTCCAGATTGGGACTCAGATTTTTCTGGTTACAGCATGGTAAGGTTTTCATGTTATTAGACCTACTAACTGCCAATAGCTTCCTTCAGCTGGCACCCTTATTGATGTGCAAAGGGTGGGAATTGAACCTGCAAACTTCAGATTGGTAGCTGTACACCCTACTGACTTGCCTTCCACCCCTACTTTATTTTGGCTACTTAATTAATATATAAATGATACAATTTGACACTAATTAGAGATAACTATGTTTTTACAAAAATGGTCATTTTAAAATTCTGATACTTGTTTCAGTGTAAAATGTTTTTTATCCATACAACAGTTATTTACTTTATTTCTAAATGTGGTGATATATCATATAACACCAAACATATAAACTTTTATGTTACTGTACAACTTTTAGAATTTACATACTAACCTTGGATTTTTCTTGTACCTAAAGCATTGTAAACTTATTCCATACATCAGTTTTTGTACTACCTGAAAGTTCTTAAATTATTTCCCCAAAGCTTCCTCCCCTTCTGATATGGCTTCCTAGGCTGTTAGCTGAGGTGCCATATTAGTAACTTTTTATTTGAATAATCCCTTTATTTGGCCCATTTGTGAATAAAGATGCGTGGTGGCTCCCCCTTTTTGGGTTGGGTACCACTAGTGCTAAAAAAGAAAGTTCTAAAATTATATATAAGTAAAGGGTGGTTAGCCGAGCGGGTAAAACTACTTCCACCCCTAGTGCAGGTTGAGTTCGAAACCTGCACTGGCTAGAAAACATTCTCAGTGTGGTATATTTGTCCCAAGGTCGACCCACCTCGAATAATTTTTTTCTAAAATTATATATAAGTACCTTTATACTTATATAAAGTTCTTAATTTATGAGTTTATCTCTTTGATTTTTTTTATATTCTATATAATCCTACTATGCAATTTTAGAGCAATTTTTCCTCTATTCTCTTTTTATATGATTAAAACAGGTGGTAGTTCTTAAAGTGTTAAAAATCCTATATCATATATATATAAGATTCTTAGTAGGCAAAAACCACAAGGAATGCTGTTAATGTGATTCTTAGAACAGGAGACCTTAAAAGTATCTAGTATTAATCTTTACCAAAAGAGACTATATAGTAAATATCTTATTGAAGAAAAGTAACTTTATTAGCTCCATGTAGTGGTTAAAGATTTGTATAAAAATCTATAGAATCAATAGTTGTGTAACATAAAGGGAAACCTAAGTCTACCATATTGTAACATTCAGATAAATCACAGTTCCTACCACCATATAATAATTGATTCTTTGGTGCACCAAAAGCACCAAAGCAGACTAACTTTGAGTAGGGAGTGGTCTGGTGTACCAACAGCGCCAAACATTCCTACATTGAGATAGTTATGCAAGATCTCTATTTTAGTTGGTCTGACCCAACCATGCAAAAACTCCTTGAAACTAGATACCCAAAAGACTGATAGGTAAGCAAGATATGCTATCCCTGAAACAACCTTTATTTTTATTCAGGTGATAAAAATGGCCCACCAAACAGAGCTTGTCTGGGGAGCAACTGACAATGCTCCCCAGGAGGGAAAGCTAGTGTTAAAATTCTGAAGTAAGCTTTCAGAATTGGTAGGTGCGCCTTTTAACAGCTGCCCTTCAGGGGCCTCACCTGAATCATTGATTAGGCTCATATGAGCCTAATCTACAATTTGGGTGAGGCACAATCCAGTGCCCAAAACCAACTGAACCAAAATTTTTTTAAAACAATTTGACTCATATTTGGAAAATCTGAACCCAATGTATAATGCAACAATTGAGAAGAACTTGATTGTTATGCATATGCTTTAACATTCTTACCTTTTAATAATATACTTTCTAATACTTTGGATGCTAGGTATGCTAAACCAATTCTAAGTATGGGCTATCCTTTATATTAAAAAAGCTGGGCTAGGGTGCGGAAAGGTGTGTCATACCCTTTCCAACTTCTAACATATGGGACACCGGAGGAGCATGCCTTAAAATGGCATCTTATTCAGGATCTAGCCTTAGTTAATATGTGGGAAAAATGAACTCAGTCTCTTAACCAGAGGGGGATATTTATGGAGCATGAGGCTAGAAGCATAACAGTTTAAGCTTTTATACCAGGATTCCAAAAGTTCACAGGTAGCTAAAAGCTATCTTAAAAGCATAAAATTATACTAAAATTAGGTCCTGATAGCTATATATTTTGATACATAATCATTTATTTTAAATCATAGGAGGTAATTTATGTTAAAACGTGAGGTAACATGAGCTCACTATAAAACAAGGTGCAGGAGCCTAATTGAACAAATCTAAGAATACTGAACTCTCAAAGCTTAGGAAGTTTTTAACTAAGCCTAACCAAAAAGCCCAATTTTTATCTCAAATCTGATCCTAACAAATCCAAAAGGTCAGGTTAATTACAGGATTATATTTGCATCTAATAACATGGTTGAATTTTGGTTCTCTTCAGAGGTCTGGTTCTTCTTCTGCAGTGGGATGGAGTTTTGTACATCTATTGTATGACGATAATAGACTAGATGGTGACTATAATTTAATAAACTTTTCTCTCTCGTTGCAATCACTTTTGCAACAAAATTTGATTCAGGTCTAATTTTAGTTTGATAATCTCACCAAGGAGATTAGTTTGCACCCATGTTGAGGAGCAGTTGGGCAAGTAAGGTAAAGGGCACAGGTGGTGGCCCCGCAATATCCACAGTTCACAAACGCCCCGGTGAATCCAGTGGAATAGACAAAAACAAAAAACTGGCAGTAACCATTTCCCCAGAAATTTTATCTTGGCAGGCGCGATGCAACCAGTACATCAATATGCCACACTCTCAACCACTCTCATCAGTGGAACATGGAGTATGGGTGTTCCTGGATATTCAGCAAATTGCTATGGGAAAAGTTTTGTGGGGATGTACACATTCATTTCCTGAACGCGGTGTACGTTGCACCTCATTCCATGTCGTGTGGTTGGCTGGATCTTGGTTTTGAGAGCAAGGAAGCAGCGGACAAAGCTGCTACAGTGCGCGTTGTGAATGACCTCCCCAACGGGCAGCATGTCATTGAAACTAAGCGCACCAGATGGACAAAATCCAATCAAATTTTTTTGCTTTCAAACTTTCTACCCACTACGGTCAAACGCGCTGTACTAGAACAACACCTGAAGGCCAGGCTCACCATATACGGCAAAATAAAATCCTTCAAAATGCAATGCTTTACGCTGATGCCACACCTGTGCACCGGCAAAGCTATTGCAGTCCTAACCCCAGCTGTGGGATAGCGCAGGATCTAACCCAAATCCCGCACATCACTTTTGTCAATATTGAGGGGCATGTCACCCACCCTTTCCAGGTCACCGTGGAAGCGCGCCTCCCATCTGCGCCCATTGTGATGTGTTCAGCCATAAGGCACACACCTGCCCCTCCAAGGAGGGCATCACATACCAAGAGCATCCCTTGGTGGCTATGAACACCGGGGAGACCCACTATGAACCAACTGCTAATACAAAGGAGGCCTTACATGGGGAGCACAAGGTTGCTACTTAGTAGTGCACCCTATATCCCCACAAGAGCGGAAGAAGGCCAAACAGGCCTGCAAGGTGGCAGCCAAGGAGGCGGCCAAGGTCGCCTCCACTATCCTGCCCTCCCAATGCCAGGAGGACATTGAGACTTTTGTGGCAGAAGCAGCTCAGGAATTTCTTGACCAATCAGATTGGGATGCCCAAGCTGATTGGGGTGCCTAAAATGAAGTCCTGATGGGCGAGTCAATTTCACCTGACCAATGCGCCCTAGCCTCAATTGGAACCAATTAGGTTTCCAACCTCCCTGCCAAAATTCTAAATCAAGCGTTGGTGCACCGAAAATGCATGCACCACAAAAATCTCGTTCTGCAGTGGGGAAACAAAAAGCAAAGGCAATAGATAAAGTGAACCTGACTGCTAAAGTTAACCATTCCTCTGACTATGTTGCTGCATGCACCTGAGGCGCTGAGAAGCTCCATGATGACCAAGAGATGGCTGAAGGGCTTGGGTGCCCTTCCCCTCACACACTAAGGTGCAATGGGGGGAGCCTTTACTTTAGGGATGTTAAACATCGCCGGACTCAAAGCCTCACCATCCCAGGCTAGGAAACTGAGTTTTTTACAAAATAATTTACCCATGGATATCCTGGCCATCCAGGAGTCCCACTGTCCGCGCAGTTTTGAGGATACATGGACAACCATGCTCCTCCCCTCCCTGTCCTTCTGGTCCAAGCACTGTGGGGTGCTTGTTCAAAAAAACAATTTTTTAACTTTTATCATCTAAATCCTTCATTAATGGCTGAGTCCTTGTTGTCAAATTTTTGTGGGCTGACGTAGTTCACTCTATTGTCAACATTTATACCCCAACCTGTGCACAAGAACGTCAGGATCTTTTCTCATTGATTAACTCCCTTCCATTACCCCCTGACCCTTTTGTAGTTGACGACATGAACTGTTGATTGAACCCATCCACCGACCACTGGCCTTCCTCATCTTCCCACCACAGGGTCATGTAGAACTACGCGTCCATAAGGCTACCCTAGGGTCATTTGACGCGCTGCCACATCATGCTCCGCTGCTCAAAAATATGTTGCACCCACACATCCACAATGGCCAGTTATGGTCCATGTCCCGCATTGACCTTATCCTTGCACCATTGAAGTTTTGTACCTAAATTTCCCATTTTCACATGACAAAAATCGATTTCTCCAATCACAAACTGGTTTCAATAACCTTCCACCTACCTGACCCATTAGCTTGGGCTCCAATATGGTGCAAACTTCACCCGGCCAAACTTGCGTTGCCAAGATTTTCCACATGGATGGAATCTGCGACATTGGCACAGGAGTTTATCACACCATTTTGCGCTGATCCAATTTCCACCTGGTCTGCCTTCAAAGTGGACACAATCTGCAAGGCTCGCCACCTCTCCTCCCAAAGCTCACTCTCTACCTCAGCAGTCATCTCACGCGCTCTGGAGGAGCTGGCCCACCTGGAGTCTAACATTTCAGCCACGGGCTACAGCCCTGCTTGAGGTCACAAATGGGCAGAAGTGGCCACCCTCCTCAACATGCTTGAGTGGCAACACAAACATTGGGTTGTGTTCAGTACAAAGCTAAATACATCACAGCAGGCAACACGTGCTCCACCTACTTTTTCAAAAATTCTTTGCACCGCACCAGTCCATGGCCTGCACACAGGTGCAAAGGCCAGAAAACTCCGTAGCGGATATGCCAGCCAATGTGGCGATTGAGATACAAAACTATTACTCCAAATTAAACTGATCTGACCCAATTCCGCTAGCTGAAATGGTGAATTTTCTCATTAATGCACACATCCACACCATTTACCAATTCCTAGAGTTAATGAATTTGATTACTCCAGACAAACTCTGGTCTGCCATCTGCGGTGCACCAAATCAGAAATGCCCTGACCCCAATGGCATTCCTTATGAGTTCTATAAGAAGTACTTCAAATATTTATCCTAACTGTTGCTTGCCTCTCTTAACCAGAGCCTTTTGAAAAACGCGCCTCCTTCCAGGAGGGCAAGAGGCCTACACCATTACGCTCTTCAAAAAAGGGGATAAGCTAGACCTGGCTAACTGGCGCACCATTTCTCTAACAAACACTGACACAAAACTTTTGAATAAAATCATGGTTAACCGTCTAGGGATTGTTGTCTCTTCTAACATCTCCCCAGAACAATTTGGTTTTATACCCAGAAGGTTGATTTTGGACAACGTGCACACTGTGGCCAACGCTTGTCAATCCACGGCCTCTGGTGCACTTGTATTTTTAGACCAACAGAAGGCCTATGATAGAGTAAATTGGGAATACCTCAGGGCCTGCCTCCACCAATTCCGCCTACCCCCTCGTTTCATCAGTTGGGTGATGCTGCTGACAGAATCAGCTACATTGGCAGCGCGTGGCCCTGGCTTTCTCACGGATGTAGTCCGCCCTCAAAGGGGCCTACGCCAAGGGGACCCCCTTAGCATACTCTTATAGAACTTCAGCCTTGACCCACTTCTTCAGAATGTAAACACCCACCTTATGGGGGTCCATGTGCAAGGCTAAGCCCCAGTCAAGATGTTGCCATTTGCTGATGATTGTGTGGTCAGGGTGTCTAACAATCATGCTGCACGCGCGCTTGAAGCTCTTATCCAGGTTTACTCCTGGGTAAGTAACGCTGCACTTAACGCCTCCAAAACTGAAATAATCCTCCTTAGTTGGTATCAAACCCGTTGGGCCTCAGCGCCCTGTTTCCAGCCCACCCCATCTGCTAGCACACGCGCTTGCTTACCCTGCCCTACCCACACCGCCCCACATGTGCTCCCCTTTGTGCCACGCCCTACCGTTGGGCTGGTCCACCATTTGGGGGTGTGGTTAAGGCAGGCGGGTATGCCTCAGCAGTGATGGAAAGCCATATTCTGGACAACGTGATGAAGCGCATCGCCTCCCTCAGAGCCCACCCTACTTCCCCTACTGGCAGGGTTGTACTAGCCAACTCTATGCTCCTCTCCAAAGTTTAATTTGGGGCCCACGCCATCGCCTTCTCCCCAGGTTTCTTCAATACACTGTATACCCTTCTGCAAGGGTGGCTTTGGTTGGGCCGCCCACTGCCAGTGCGACTTGAGGTCATGTTTGGCCCTCGCCATAGTGGTGGCATGGGCCTTCTCGACTTTGAGGCCCATGTTGCTAAGATCCCGGGCACCTGGATCGTGGCTGTTACCATCCCTACACTCCCAACCCAACACTGGTCCCGCGCAGCCTGCTCCAACCTCTCCCGCGCCCTGGGCCTTACAAATCCATCGCACCCTCACTCTTTGATGAAGTATCTGGCTTCCCACCCTTTGGCTGCTGGTCCCTCATGGAACTGCACCCCACTTCAAACGAATCCTCCTCTCCATGCGGAGCGCTGAGTGGAGAATTCATATTTGTGGACACACTGCCCAGAGGAGGCGCCCCTTTCCTCAGTTAACACAGGAGGTACAGGGGCTACCCATTCTGGACGGCTTGATACCCACAAGGCCCCATGTCCTATCCAGGGTGGACTACCTGGACATGATGGACATCCCATATTCCCTTGAAACCCAGAAGACAATTTGGAAATACGCCCACCACCCTCTTCTGCTGCCTCATACCTGTTTCCATGTGTGGCGCTTCTTGATGCAGGTGTACCATACTGCTGAGCGCCCTAACAATTTACACTCGTCATGTGTCATGTGTGGCCAGTATGGAACACTGTTTCACCGCCTGGAGAAGTGCCCTACCTCTAAAGCGATATGGCTTGAGGTGCAACGTCTGCTTGGCCAGGATCAGGCACATCCCTTCAGTTTGTCTAGGGATATGTTTGCTTTATCTATGGTCTCCCCTCTTCCACCCTCCCTCCATGTTTTGGTGGTTGCAATCGCCATGTGGACTATCCACACGATTGTCTTGGATGCCATTGCAGTCTCCACCCCCACCAACCCTGAAGCTGTCCACCAGTTCCAATCCCACTTAGTGGACCACTTTCAAGCGTGGATGTTTGGATACCTCCCACCAGGTCGCCATCAGTTGGTCTCCTCCTAGTTCCCAGTTTGGTTCATCAACTCTGACCCCTTCCTCCACACGTGCTCAATCGTGGTTCTGGCCCCTTTACACGTTCCCCCTCCTACCAATAGTGGCGTTCCCGCTGGCAACATGAGATAGCATTAGCTCCTCTGGGGTGCCCCCCTGTTACTATGTTTCATTTTCTTTGTGTCTTATTGGAAGTGTCCATCCCCTGGTTAGCCTTCCCTGCAATAAATTTAAATGACTATAATTTAATATATAATTCCTTGGTAGTACTCTAAATTTGTATTCCCTGTCATTACTTGGACGATGGCACGCCACCCTGATCATACTGATCCCAAGTAATTTCCTGACTAATACAAAGTAAAGTATTGAAAACAAAAAGTTTATAAGTTAAATTATAAACTAGTTGTAGTAGTTGAATGTGTTTTATTAGCAAAAACTTGAGGGTAATTTATAGGGTTCAATGTTCACCAAATCTTACCCATGACGTCTCATTTTCAATGGCACTTGGTCAAAGGAACATGTAAAATGTTCATTTGAGGGTCTACAATCCTTTGACTCAGGGCATCAAGCTCAGCCTCAGGGTCAGTGTAAACATCGTCATCATTCTCAAGATGGCATTTCAGATGCGTCTGCAAAATAGATGAACCAATTCTCTTTCACATGCAATTGGCAGCACATACTAAGGTGATTCATATCATTGATTAGTAATTAATTTGATCAAAAACTTAACTGACATTAAAAACTAATTATGACATAGACCAACAAAGCCCACATGTCTGAGTCATTAAGTCAAAACCTAATTTAAGTTTGACATAACCAAAAAAGCCCTCAAGCCCGTGTCATCATAGTCAAATATTATCAAGTGAAATCGCTAGGCCACAAATCCCAAGTTCAGATATACTTAAGATATTCCTGATCCATAATCGCTGATATCTGATATGATCCATAATAAGTTTAAGTATGCTAACATTATTATGTCCCTATCAAATATTTGACGATTAGGTCCAGTCAATTACTCAACATACATTATCCTCATATTTAAGAGATATATGCATTTAATATTGTTGTAACATTAGTCTCATCCTAAAAAGATCTGGGATATATTGACCCCATGTGAAACTCTTTTTTGTACAGATAGAGATATAAAAAGCAGGTAGTTCATTCAATTGAAATTTTAAGAAAAACTAGGAGGCTGCCTAAAGTTTATAAGCTCTGGAAAACATTAACTACCCACTTGGATGTTCTCTAATTGATATGATAAACTAAACTTTAAGAGGTAAAGTGAAACTCTGAGCCATCTATTTGCTACATCTCAGAGGCCAAAAGAAGACGAAATAAAGGAAGATGAGATATTATGATGCTTAAAGTTTAAAATCCCCTTATTAAGGCTGGCATGGAAATACAATTTCAAAGAACACTTTGACTATGTAATATTGTAATGAGGATTTTCATAAGTCCTCCATATACAATGCTAAATATCAATCTAACAAGATTATAATTTTAAATAGTTCATATATTAGTCATGTTTTACCAAAATGAGTTTCTCATTCTGGGATCCAGTCCAAATGGGACAAGGTGTAAGGGTGCGCCTTGTCTTGTCCAGCCTTTAAACCTAGAGGTAACTGATTAGCATGTAAAAAATGACGTCAAAGTAAGGTGCAGCCCTTTGTATAAGTATAAAAACACTAAACCAGACTCCTAACATGAGAGGTGTTGGGTTTGAGATGATGAGCGTGTTGAAGTCCCTACTCCCAAATCAGCCTTATAAGTTGACCTTTGGGCCCTCATAATCAAACCCATCCTTAAAGGCACTGATAAAAATTTTGATCAGTAAGCTTCATGTGCTTGAGAATCGATGGAGATGCCCTCTGCAATTGCACCTCTGCCTCCCAAACTTTGAAAGGCGAGATTCCCACTATTGCAGTCATGAGGAAAATGCAGAATAATGAGGGCGTCGACCAGGCGGTTGATCTGTAAGGATGGTAAGGATCCTGATCATATGAGCCATGGAGGTCCTCTCAGCATCATGTCCCCACTCACACTATGAATATCAAAACCTTTTAACTAATAAAGTAGTCTATTTCACAACATCTTTATGTCATCATCGACCTTTACCCTAGTTTTCAGCTTTGATCTAATTTTTAAACCCTGGCTACATTAAAGAGAACTGAAACAACAAGATAAATAGTGCTCACTACAGGGGGCTCCGAGCTTTACAAGTGAAAAAATCTATCACAAAAATGGAGAACAATAGCGATTAAAAACCCAATACACAAGTTGGTCAAAAATCATAGCTTTATTGATTAACACCTCTCAGTGTGAGGTACCTCCTCTACATCCTGAAAGCCTAGAGGTTTGGTAGCAAAAATTACCCTTGCCATCCGTTGAACATTATCAGTCCCACCCCAACATGAGAACCTCAATGAGATTATTAAACAACTACTGAATAGCATCTAACCATGGGAGTCCGCTCCAGTAAATCTTGAGCTACTTTAAAACCTTCCATGATGCGAGATTTATATACCTCATCCCTAATACCCTTGGGAGAATTGTCTTTGGGTACTGAGCGCTAACTCTGAAGCTTCGCCCATTCAGCCATGCATCACATCCTCCAAATAATGGGGTTGTATCACCATAAAGGAGTGCAACAACTAAGGCTCACTAAACCTTACACCCAAATATTGTTGGTTTATATAATGCTGCCTTCTCCTTCACTCACAACAATTGAGAATTCATTGTTAAAAACCATCAGTTAATCAACGAGGCTCATTATCAACTTTCTATTTCAGATTGTGTAATATTATGTTACCTTGAGGACTAGCTTTGTCGAAATGCGCTATCAAGTCAACCTATAGACAACGCCTCAACTAGACTGAGGACCTTGTTAAGTCACTCTAGGAGCACTACCAGTTAGCCTCCTATTATATTGCCTTTGGGAGTGAAGGGCCTGAAGAGCAGGGGACCAGAAGGTCCCAAAGATCCCCATGGACCTCAAGGACCTATGGTCCCACGGTGCCTTCTCCTGGTAATCCTAATGACTCCTGGAAATAAGACGTTCTAATGGCGCTTGCTACCTTATGGAATCAAATATAAAATGTGGCTCAAGAATTCATGCTCCAAGTAGATGGAGTCCCTATCAACCTCAGAGTCTTGATCAATGCCTTGTCAGATGAGATGGATAAGTTCAGTGCATTCTCCAAGCTCTTCAAAAACCACATCACCAAACTCAAACAAACATGTTGTAGGTTTGAAACTTAAATTAGTAACTTTGATATTCAGCTGCTTCTCTAATATGACAAAATTTAAGCCCTGAAAGACAATTTGACCATAAAGCCTCTATTACCTCTCTAAACCAATATTGGGATGAGATCTAGTTGGATCTATAAGGATTAAGATAACAATTAGACCAATAGGACCTACAACTATGCAGAGCTGAGTACCCAAGCTTGTACTGGTTCCTTCTGTCAATGCTCTTTCTACCCCTCTTGTGACTAACTCTAAGCCTAGTTTAAGGATAAATGCACCTCAGGGCATTAAAGTATTGCCTCCTCCATGTACGCTTTATGAAAGCTCAATGGAAAAGGCAACCAATTATCATAAGGTGATTTCAAAGTCTGTATGACCTTAATCCAAGAGTTTAAAAACAATCAAACCTTGGCCAAACAGAATCAGGCGTTCCTGGCATTCATTTGAATAAATTAGAAAGTCCTGTGGAGTTTTTCAACCGATTCTATGCCCAAGTACAGCCCCTGGTAACCACTGTTTGTATTACATTGGATGAAGCTATTACTGAGGCCATCTCCAAGTTGGGATCTTATCTTAAACTTTAAATGCACATGATTGGATATAAAAACAGCTTCACCTTTATCTGGAAAATTTAGAGAGTAGTTTTTTGAAATATGTGCATCTACCTTGCAACCCAAGTCCTCTGCATCCATTCTTACAGCCATCCTCAGGTCCACGTTAAGAACCAAAAAAATCCCAGACCTTGATGCTCCTATTGCAACGGATTACATCATACCACCAATACTTGTTGGGAAAGATATCAAGGAGCCGGTAAAAGTGCAGTCAGCATGAAGGATGAAGCGCTTTACGCTGAAATCCCTGTATCAACTCAAGAATGTTTAGTGACCTTTAATGATTCCAATGTTGCTGTACCAGAAGAAGACAATTAAGTAACCATCAACAATAAAGAGCCTGATACTGACTACTCTTCTATTAATGGATCTTCTATTTCCTCACTCTACACCCTCAGTTTGGAAGCTTAATTACATACATTGCTGTTTGAGTTCATAAAATTCCTGTCCATACCATTGTTAACAGTGTTCCCCTGTGAATGTCAAATCACTTAAATTTATGAAGTGTATCAAGATAGCTCTTGACTTACCTCACTACCTGAAATACGGCATGACTGGGCCACAATGCACTCAGTACCTTGTTGCCTATTCCTTGTAATATTTTGCTTTAGAAAGCTTTCTGTGAATATCTCAGCCATTACATTAGATATACCATGTGATTACCTTCTCCTTGGGATTCAATCCCTTAGGGACTATTTCACCATTGTGTACTATGATTAATGATTCTTATCTCCATTAGGACATAGGGCTCCATTGTATTTTGAAATCCCCTGAGATGCCAAGATGGAGGCCAAAGCTCAGGCTTGCCGTTTGGAAAAAAGCCGGATTGGCAGGCTAAAATATTATGTAAGTGGTTCTCAAGTATAAATACCCCCTCCTGCGGTAGATGGCCAAGAGGACATGCCCATTTATTTGCTTGAGATGATTATTATACTGCTAAAGTCCCAGGTCATCGTCAATGACCTGGAACATATTAAATTCTCTCAGAACAATTGCTGGAGATACAAGGCATGGATATCCCATTTGTTAAGGAGGTCCTGACCTGTCTTGGAACTTTAGATCCTGCCTATGCTGTATTTATATAAGTGCTGATGGTTAACATCACTGACAAACCTAAAATAATGGGGCTAAATTCCAGTGCTTTTGTTTGCCTTCTCCTGTAGAAGTCATTGATGATGTTCATAACTTTAGAAGTCTAAGGGATGTTGGGTTATAATCACCCACATCAGTAGCTCTAATTCACACCTCTATTGGAAAGAGCTCACTAAAAACAACATAACCAAGCTAAGAAAATACTGGAATATTTCTTATATTTTTCTCAACACCACTAATGATTTCATGAAAATGAATGACGCTTTACATCACATTGAGACTATGGATGCTCAACCTCTTTCAGTCCCATCCCTACCTGAAAAGTAAAGTGAAGAGTCTTAGTTGCTGTTGAGCTCAAGCAACTACTGGAAGCTGGGCTATTGGTGTCTTTGCGTAGTCCTTGGCTTCCCTCTCCTTTTAGTTTGGAAGAAAGATGGCAGTCATTATTTAGTGATGGACTATCGAAGACTTAGTGCCATTACCAAGTAGGAAAGTTATCCCTTACCACAGATCAAAAACTCTCTGCTTTCCTGTAAGGGCACAATATTATCTGCTACAGATCTCACTAGCAGATACTAGCAAGTGGAGCTAGCACCTGAAGAGCAATTGAATTGAATGCTCATAGCCAATTAGGTTTAATTTGAGCCAAATAGGATGCCCTAGGGCCTTTATAACGGACTTGCCACCTTCCAACACGCCTAGGATGGGATCCTAGGGGACTTAAAGCTATTCTGTGTTCTTGTGTACCTTGATGATACCACTGCTTTCTCACAAATCTTCAATGGTCTTGTAGAACGTCTCTTGAAAATCTTTAATTATCTTAGAAAGGCCTTGATAAAGCTCTAGCCTTTAAAGTGCTCCTTCTTTTAGTCTGAAATAGAATGTCATAGACACAAGGTTTCAAAACATGGTATTCAGTCTATCCTGGATAAAGTCACCACCATTAATATGTAGCGCCCTTAGAGCCTTAAGGATATACAACTATACCTTTGCATGGTGGGTTATTATCATTAGTATCCCCCAGTTTGTCACCTTGGTCAAACCCCTGGTCTACCTCTAACAAAAGAATTTACCTTTTGAGTGGTGTCTTGAACAGGGACAGGAGTTTAATGCATTGTAACCCGCTCTTTGAACTAAACCTATTTTAGTTATCCACATTTAGAATAACTCTTTTTTCTTTAATGATGCAAGTGACATCGCAGTTAGGGCCATCCTAGCTCAGCATGATGAATATTAAGTCAATAACCTAGTGTCTTACTTTAGCAAGACCTTAATAAAGGCTGGATGACATTATAGCATTTTTGAGTGTGTATGCCTGGCTGTGTTATTGGTAGTCAGGCATTTCTGGCATTACCTATATATCACCTATTTCACTATCATTGACCATTCCTCACTCCAATGGCTGAATAGATGAAGGACCTAGACTCCAGTTAGCAAGATGGGCCTTAAGGCTGCAGAACTAAAATTTCATTATTTATATTTCGCAGGAGCAATTTATCAGAATGCATATGGTTTCTCAAGGATGCCATTACTGACCGCCTTGACTATAAAAAAACTTACTATATGACTTAATTTGCTGGCCTAAGTAATGGGAGTTGGAAACTCTTGAGATCCAAACCAAGCTACAAAAGATGACCTGAGAAACTCAAATAAAAGAGGGAATGATGTATAAGAAAATTAACCAGAAATGGTTCCCCATAATCCAAACTTCTTCCTAAATCTTGAGAATATTTCATTTTCAATAATAGGTGACTATTAGTGTGCCAAGCCAAACATTATGAAGACTGCTGGCCCTTGCTCCTTCACAATCATTGGCGACCTTTCCCTATAAATTTGCAGAACAACCCATAAACCCAGCAGACCAACAACTTCTCCTTCTAAAACTTGACCACTAGTTATGGCTTAGAGGTCCTCTTTGGGACTTATCCAAAGATTATGGTTCAACGGCCTCTATTGACCCCATCAGAGTTTCTCCCCTTCAATCTTTCAAGTTCATCATTGTTGTTGCTAGTTGCCCAATTTACCATGGGATTTCCACCTAGCTAAGGTTATGAGTTGATTACGCCAACTACTCCAGGTGTTTTATCCCATCACCTAACCTCTGGGGATCTTGAGTCCCACCTCTACAATCTAAGCTAACGTCTGTTAACTAAAAACTTAATAGATTTGGGCAAACAAAATATTAGATTTAAAGATATTTATATTAAGATGGAGATCTAACTATCTATAGACATTTCTTGTCTGTCTATGTCATTGGCATATATTGCCAGCATTGTCAGCACTCACTGGAGATTCTCCCTGATTAATATTTGTCAGCACTCTCACTGGCACTACTCATCATTCTTAAATGTCCCTGATTACATCAATCCTTAATTTGTCATAATCCAAACTGACTAAATATTGACATCCTAAGCATAAGTCGCCAGTGTCACATTAAACCAAAATGCTGTCAGGGATTATTCTGATACTCTTGTGAATTCAAAATAAATTTTTAACTTATCTTATATTAATTGGTATGAAATTCTTGGCATAAGTCGCCGGTACTCAGATTCAGGGCAGCAAAATCATTGTCAGATGTTTGATAACAAATACATCGGCTTTCTGCTGAAAAATACCACAATGATCCATAATTTGGCAGTCAGCGTCAAGCTAGGATTTTGATGAACCCAAACAATTAGTATTAATTGGTTTGATATTCTCAGAATATGTCTCTGGTGTCAAAATTAAATGAAAACTTTATAAGGATCCTTTCCTGATATCTTTGACGGTGAATTTAAGCAATTTGCTGTCTTAAATGATAATAAAAATTATCTTGACATCCTCAGCCTCAGTTGTTGGTGTCAAGACCTACCAATTTCCTATTGTGGACAATTTTCAATACTTTATTGATCCAGAGGATCAAGACAGCTCAATCCAACCAACTGGGAAGCACAAATTGGGATATTATCATAAAATAATGAATCAAAATTAGCAAACTAATTGGCAATCATCCTTAATTATTACACTAATTTTTTTAATATGTGAGGAATATCACCTGGTTAAAATCCAACACTGAACCAACATTATTCTTGGAGAACACATGACCTTGAGACCTAAGGCAATTAAAAACCAAAAAAAGGCTAAAGAAATTATAAAATTGGGATTGAATGATTGAGACCATTGAGTAAATTCTAAAGGCTTGTATGACTTGTCAATCTAAGATTAGGCTAGTCATTAGTATCAACATTCAGTCGTGGCTCCATCAAGTCTCTTTAATGTTGCATCATTGATGTAGTGGACCCTCTTCCCACTGTGTTATACGTCTATATTATATCCTAATAGCCTTGGGCCATTTGATCATATATGTTAATGAAATTTCTTTTTTAGCACTAGTGGTGCTCAACCCAAACTATTGGGGAGCCGCCACGCATCTTTATTAGCAATTGAGCCAAACAAAGGGATTATTGTAAATAAAAAATTCCAATAAAACCCCTAAGTTATCAACCTAGGAAGCCATATCAGATGGCGAGGAAGCTTTGGGGAAAATTTTTTCTAGCGCCCGCTTTAGCTGGCAGACCATGGCAGATTTATTGGGGTGGGAGCTTTTATGTTGAAGCAATTTCTGTTCCCACTGCTACCACAAAAGCCATAGCTCTATTCTTTATCCTATTCTTTTTCTCTAAGCATGGATGCCACAATCTTTTTGGACAATGGGCTAAATGTCAATTCAAAAGTAGTTCAAGAACTAACTTTGATTACTGGAACTAACCAGAGTTTCATAGCCCCCTATAATTCCTCAACCAATGTAGCGGTAGAATGTGCTAATGGAACACTTAATCCTATCTTGTGGAAGATGGCCGCCTCCATTACTACATTATGAAACTAATATCTGCCCAGCACTTTGCTCATTTACCAAATAATCTGCCATCAAATAATCAAGATGTCCCCCTACTAAGCTCTATAAGTGTTTAATCTCAACTATCAAGTAGCGTCAAGACCCTACTTGATACCTCCTAGTCTGAGAACTCTGATTTGATTATGAGGGCCTTATCTGATTAGATTGTCTAGCTTCAAGCCCTAGTCACACAGGGGATTGCCACCACCACAAAAAGAGAAACATCCCAATTTAATGTCAGCTGACCCTTTTTACTAATATTTCAATTAGGTGACCTAGCTCTCTTTCATCACCATTGACCTGAGGGTTGACATAATTGTAAGTCTGGGGGAGCGTCCCCTCCACTTGGACCAAGTGGCATTCCTGTTCCCATCAAAAAGCGGCTGAAAAGACAAAATGTCAACTTCATATCCCAGGACGACCTCACTCATGAGATGGTCAAGTGTCGGGTAACAGAAACCACTCAAGGACCCCGCCACCTATCCCAGTATTGACTTTGGCCAAATTAGTATGGTGAATTAAGGGAATTTGTGCAGAATTATTGGAAATTCAGCATTCACATGAGGAGAAAGATTCAAATGAAGTTGGTGGCAACAAGCCTTTGGCATCAAGGCCCAAGAGCCCCAAACCTCAGCAACAAAGCCCAATGGGCGCATACTTTCAGAAAATAAAGCACCTAGTGTCAAAACATTATAAAAGCTTGCCAATGGCATTGGGCCAACAGTAAATATTGTTGTCAGTTCAAATCCCTCTTCAAAAGCATCAAAATCCTCATCTGACTTTTCTCACTTAATCAGATCGATGCTGGAGCAACTGGGTGCAGGTGAATTGGGCATCCTGAACCAGTTCCCAACCTCATGGGATCGCCCCTATGTGGGGTGTCCTTAGGAGGTTCCCGCTGTCTGTTGGCCAAGGCGCCGTTAATCTAGTTTCCAGAACTGGAGAAAATTGGCAATTTGGGTGTCAGTGGATAAACTGACAGTGACTCATCTGACACCAATACTTGTAAAGTCAGTTCAAATTAAATTCACTTTTCCCCTATCGCTCAAAGTTTGCCAGATTAAGCCAGATCTCTAGGGCCCCAATTCTGCGCTTTCCTAAGCTATTCCCAAAAATGATTGCCTATTTAAGCAGTCATAACTCACTGAAAAATCAATTGTTGATTTTCTTATTTTATATTCATTGAAAACTTTCTTGCACTCATATTAAATTTAATCAGGTTCAAATTTTATCTTTTCCAAACCCCTGTGACATCTAAAATGTGGCCCATGGCCTGTTTATTGACTAGGTTGTCCAAGCCATATTGTTAACCATGATCCTAGCCATAGTCACTTGGGCCAATTATGTTAAGGATTTAATGAATTTCTCCTGTCTTTCAACTCCCTACTCCCTGGCCCATTGGCCCTGGGTCCACAACAGCTTGGTTCCTCAACAGGTTGTTTTTCTCATTTGTGGCCTGTTGCGCCCCATTGTTACCTATCTCCCAATTTATTTAAACGTCTTTTGAGTGGCAATACCCCTGGCATTCTGGCTCGCCTTTTTAGGGCTTTTAAATACCAACTGGCAGGCCAGTTGAAACTTTATATGCCGTCTCCCTGACAATAATAATCTTTATGTTCTGTGTCCAGACCCTACAAGGTCATTTATAAGGTGAACTCTGAGTTTACCATTGCTGACATCAATCATAGGATAGTGGTAAATTGAGTACTTGGATGGTTCCTATGGCCTTATACCCACCTCCAACATTGTCTTGAGGGGGCATTGTCAGAATTTAGGATGATGAGCGTGGCAAGATCCCTATTTCAAAATTGAGCTAAATAAGTTAACACTTGATCCCTAACAATTGAAACCCGCCTTGAAGGCGCTGATGATAATTTTGATTAGGAAGCATCACATGCATGAGAATTGATGTAGATGCCTTCTAGAATTGCACCTCTGCCTCCTGAACCTCAAATGGTGCAAAACACACCGTTGCAGTCATGAAGATGACACATAACAATGAGAGCATCTAACAGGCGGTTAATCTGGAAGAATGTGAAAGCTTCTTATCATATTGAGCCATGGGGGGTCCTCTCAGCATCATGTCTCCACTCGTCCTATAATAATAAAAACATTTTAACTAATAAAGTAGTCTAGTTGCCTCATCTTTTTGTCTTTATTGGCCTTTCCGCTAGTTTTCAGCTTTAAAGCCCATTTTTGAACCCTTTTACATTTAATATAACTATTAAACCAAGAAGGGGGACTTCTGTGGAACACGTTACTGGAAGAGTATCAATTGAGGCAACTATACCAGAATTTAAAAGTTCACAGGAGGTTGTATTGCATTTTAAATTATCTTAAATTGTTATAAAAAATTTAAAAGATACCCTTGAGGGAATAAAAGTTTAAAAAAGATCTTTATAAAGGATATAAGAAAAAATTATTACAAAGTGAAAGCAATGGAGTGCAATTTTACTTTTAAACAAGGTGTTTGGGCTATGTATTAAGTTAAAAAATCTCTTAGCTTACTCAAAAGACTTGGGAACAACCTTAACTCAGCATGGTTAAATCTTAACCAAAAATGAAAAAAACTCTTTAATAGAACAAAAAAATTATATGGCATAATCTAACACCTGGTATCATGGTTATTAAATTTTATATTTTTAAATTTTAATTGAGGCAGCCGACCAGGGGATGGACATTGTGAGCACTAACAAAAGAAAAATCTCACCAAAAGTTGAAACAACATGGTCAAAGCTCTTTGAACAACGTGAAAAACCAAACACTAAACTCCAACAAAGTCAGAAATAAAAACTGCTAACCAACCATGTAAGAGGGAGAGGAGAGACCAGGAGGCTGAGTGAGCTCTACTGGGGCAGACAGGCACCAGCACAAAGCAGAGAGAAAGGGTGTAGGCGCATCTTGGAAGTGGGGGTCCAGTGAGGGGATTGGCGCTGGACAAGCTATACTTTTTTGAGGAAGTCATAAAGGTAAGTGTCAAGGGTCTTTTCACATCTAAGGCAGATGTCGCGCAAGGAAAAAGCCATGTCTACCACTTTGGGGGTGAGGCGGGTTTTGGGCCAAACTTAGTTTGTTGTGCCAAGATTTTGAGATTATTGTTGTCATAGGGGTAGTGGCGGAGGAATTCTCATTTTTGTGGGAGGGTCAGCATGGGGTCCACGGGAGGGGAGACAAGGCCTTTGGATAAAACCTCAATGGACAAACTTGCAGCAGATCAGAGCAATATATTATGAGGGGAGGCAATTACCTCTTATAGTAACTGATGGTCAGATCAGAATATGGGGCACCTGGGTAAGGCAATTAGTAGCAAGGGGGAACTGGGCCGCATAGTCAGCATCAATAAACTCTTCAAAGCAAGGAGGGCTGACCAATTCAGAGACAGGATCACCCAATTCATTGACTTCATCCAAATAATTTCAGGGATTTTGGTTGACAATAATTAGTTTAGGAGAATGCATTGGCATGGGAGAGGGGCTTGGGATAAAGCAAATGTGGCTTAGAATTAACCAGAGTCCAGTCAGACCCCTGATTGGTTGGGTGAGGAGAAGGGGATTGAGGACACTGCTCCTGATCGGTTGGGGCTAGCCCAGCTGCAGATTCTGGATTTTTGATAGGAGGGGGAGGAAAGTGCACCAGGGGAAGAAAGTAACTGGGTCAGCGATTAGGTCACTGTGTGAAGAGTTGGGTGTGTGGGCCACGGCTCAGGTGTTGGAGGGGCAGCGCCATTTTGAATGGTCTAGTTCAAAACAGGTAGGGCAGATGGTGCGCCCTCCATCCACGTGGGCCCAGAAAGGATGGTCTGGGGCAGAGGGAATGATGGTGCGAGGGGGAATTGAGAGGGCAACCTCAATGGAAGTGGGATTTATGGTTGTAAAGGCACAAGGGCCTGCAAGGCAGGAGGCTCCAATGGGAACCACAAATTGGAGTATGGGGTCTGAACCGTATGCTGACAAACCAGCCAACAGTTATAATGGTTATTAAAAACACATAGAAAACTGATTTTTGAATAATTGTAGTAATTTCTTAAGATAATCAAAAGTGTAGGGTTTTTATCCACCAAAAAGTGCTGCTCTGAATTTTTTTGTCTAAATAGGACTTCTAAGTAACTATAGTATTTCAAATTAATTATACTATCTGATTTAGGATATTAAGTCCTTATAAGTTTATTTAAAAGCATATTTATTTCAGACTATCAATAAAGTTCTATGTAGTATACTATAAGTTATCTGGTTCTATTAAAAACTACGTGTTATAACTCAAAATGAGGATGAAGATGAATTGGATATGTCAAAATTGAATCTCATCCACACACTAATATCTTCAGTTCTGGCACCAAATTAATGGAGGCATAGACCCCTGAACTTGTAGACAATAGGAGGAAAGATTCACTTTTACTAAACCAAAGTGACAAATAGACCACCCTATCAGATCTAATAAGGCTGCAATAAAACAAAGGAAGTCGTTTCATCATGTGCCTCTTCACGAAGTTCAAGGAGATCCCAATTGTTGGTTTAAAAGGGAACGTCTTGGGCACAACAATCCCTAATATCCAATATATATTGCAAGCTTCAATCAGATGATATATCATTTTTTGCTTATATATAATTTATGAATAAGCTCCTATTTTAGGACTTAGTGAGTTTACTCAGCAAGCCTTGGTCATCCTGGTAGTTCTGGACCCTTGCTTTATTTTTGAAAAAACCACGTCTAAATCCAAGAAGCTTTGAAGCATGTTCCTTTTCCCAGCCCTGCTATCTATAGTGCTAACAGAAAAACTATTGCTCCCTGCCAGGTCTTCTGGTTTGACATTGAAGTTTATAGACATTAAGTAAATAGACAGTAATCCAGAACAAAAAACCTCTTACACTAACAGGGTTAGAAGCATTACCCTTTGAATCAATAATGCTTGCATTGAAGTATGCGTACCTTTCCCAGTTACACTTAAGGTTATGGCTGAGTACAAATGATATTTGCCACTTGTGAACCAAGAAGAATACCAAATAAGAATTGTCAACCTTGTCCAATTGTAAAACAATGGATCAATTGCATATTTGTTTCTAAAGAAATTTCTAGTTGGACAGGAGCATCAGCTGTTCCCTCCACTATGAGAGAACTATATTTAACTCATGGTTACCTTCCTCCAAAGTAGACTCCAGAGCAGACCAATATCCTTAAATCTTTTTTTACACAGACATTTATCACAAGATGCAAATTTTAGCTATGCTGCCAAGAATTACCAGGAATTCACTCCTGATCCAGTCCCTTCATTCATCAACTTATGAGTTCTACCAATATGCTTTTTCTTCATAAAAGTGAACTGAAATGCTCTTCTTAAAATTTAGCGCCTATTTACAAAGAGTAATTTCAAGTATCCTTACTAGATGAAAGAGCCTTGCATACTTGCAGAACTAACTTTCAACTCATGTGGACGCCACCATATCTGAAGATTATCACAAGACAGACAGATTAAAGCGTCTCAATTGAATCATATTTCTGGTTTCAAAACCAATGGGGATGATCTATATTAATAAAAGCAAGTGTTTATGTGTGTATGCGATGCCCAGCTAAAACTACAGTATGTAGAGCTTTGAAAATTTGGATATAGGTGGATGGGAGAGGTCCATATGCACCTCGAAGCTGGATTTTTAATTTTCATAATAAAATAAAAAGTTTTATGTAAGAAGTGAAAATTTTATATGATTTTAATGAAATCAGTATATTGTTATGGCTGATAAGTTTAGTATCTAATTGATTTGCTAGTTTAGATGATTTTAGCAAGCAGTTGGTGGTTTTAGGTTGATCAATAAGCTTAACAGTTTCAATAAAGAAGTTAGTGATTGTTTGATTTAATAATTTAATTGGTTTTGGTAAGTGGTTGGTGATTTTAGTTGCTTTGATACAATTAGCTTTAATTAAAAAGCAGTTGGTGATTGGTAAATGTGTATCTAATGGTTTTAGCTAAATGTTTAAGTGGTTTATTTAATTGATAGGTTTAATTGGGTATGGCTGAGTGGTTGGTAATTTTCTATTGATTCAGTATAGTTTAATTTCTAGATTTTATTAATAACTATCTACAATTATAACAAAATTGATTAGGATCATCAGGTAAACTGTAAGCCCACAAACAAATCTGTAATAAAATTGGGTATCAATAAGAATTAGCCTAAGGATTTCTTTACAAAACTACCATTCTGTTTATTTATTTATAACGGATGCATTGTCTCAAGCAAATAACCAAAAATCACCAAACTCATCACAAGTACTTTATAAAGTTTAGGAATTGTAATATACCTTTTGTATAAAACCATATAATTTTAGTATCAGTTCTATATAAGAACTAAAAATATATATTCCAAATGCTAATTATATACTAATTTGGCTGGTATTTTCATATTCATTTAATTCAATCTTTTTCATAAAATTTGATAAGTGGTTTATAGTTTATGACTGTTTTGTAAGACCAACCATTTGTTTTTGCTTAGTTTTGATTAGTTTTTGGTTGAATTGGTGGGCTCAATTTTTTCAGATAAGTGATTGATGATTTAGTTAAATTAAAAGTCTTAATTGATTTTGGCTAAGTAGTTGGAGGCTGGTATATTTAATAGGTTTAATAGTTTCTGAACTTATTGATGGCTATCTACCAAAATAATCAAAACTATTTTAGAATCATCTGGTAATTTATAAACACTGTAGCGAAGCTGGGTAATCCACTAGTGTTATATAAAGTTTGAGGAAGATTTACAACAAACCTATCTGGGAGTGCAAGGCCCTTCTGGCCTAAAGGGCCCCCAGGCTACCAAGGTCCCCTCAGGCCACAAGGGCTCACTAGGATCCATGGGCCTTTAGAGGATTGTGGGCCTATGGGATGTACAGGATCAACTGACTTAATTGGACTACCAGGGGATATTGGCCCCTCAGACCATTGGGACCACCTTGAAACGACAGTCCTCCTGGCACACCTGGATTGGAAGGGTCTCCCAGTTGTCAAGGTAAAGTGGGGTCTCCTGAGCTCAGGGCCCCCAGTCCTCCTGGTCCTTTCAGACCTATCAAAACTGAACTTAATGATGCTTTTTAATCCCAATTGAGTACTATCCAAAATCAATAACTTTGACTAAATCCTAAGTTGCAGCTGTATCTCATGGCTGTGTTGTGAATCTTGAAGGCCAAATGTTTGATCCTAGCTATACCATTGAAGCTTTAGCCAACAGGATCATGAGTATTAGCAGCTTTTCCTGACTGTATATTGTTCAGTTAGAGCACATCAATAACTAGCTCATCTAAATTACCTGTCAAATTGAAGCCATTAAGATGGAACAAGTCACTACTAAGGAGTCCGTAGAAGCTCAGAAGTTAGAACTACAAGAGCTTATGAAAACTTAAGCAAAAAGCCATCTCTAATATATCAATGAATCGGTATGCAGACTTACGAAATATGAAAAATTTGAGAGCTAAACTTTATCAGATATGACCCATAATAAACAATGATACCAAATCCTCAATCTTGACGCCTTTAGAATTGACTGGAATTAACGTTTTTCTGAACATGTTTCTACTAACTTTAAGCGTTCATTTAAGGAGAAGTACGCCCATGGTGAGGAAATATCTTCTCTTTACACATTTCTATCAAAACGCCATTAAAATGTCCACCAACTGACAGAAGGTCAAACACCTTCCCACTTGTCTAAGTTGTATCACCCAGAAGATTTTGTTCCTCACCTGAAAACAGCCAAATTGAAGCCAAGTCCAAACTTTCTTTATAAAAGAACATAGAAGCGATCAGGACCTATCTTAACTTAAGCAAGCCTTCATGGGTATGATGTCAAACATGGAGTAACACCAATTGAGTTTTACAATTGAATTTACTGTGAGGCCCAGCCCTTGGTTGCTTGTGACCTTATCATCCTTAATGACGCTATTACAGCAGCCATCTCCACCTTTTGCCCCATCCTGATTTGCAGTTACATATCAGCACTGTCAAGAGAAATTTTGTGAGAATCCTGGATACCAATAAGGCTTGATTGAGATCCACTCTAGTTTACTCCAGAAGGCTTCCAAACCTAATTACTCTCCTACATATACTCTTGGGCTAATGCTCTTGAAATAAAGAAATCTTAAAGAAAGAATATACAATTCACTTACTGTGGAAGACGTTGGCTTACTGCTAAGGAATGCTACAAAAGAATCGCAGAAGAGGAGGGAAAAGTATACTAACATAAAGGGATAGACTATTCATGTTGACAAACACCTTATTCCTCACCCTTCTACTTCTCTGTCTATTGCAGCTTCTGTTCCCTTATTAGAGAATCTGCTGATATGACTATTAAAATTAAAGACTCTCATTTGTATTACTTTTGATCCCTCTGTGAACCACCAACTTCTTTCTTTACGTTATAACCTCAATTTGAAGACTCAGTCACCAAAGTGGAAGTTTGAGTATTCAAATTAAAAGTTCAGGCCATTATTGACACTGGCTCACCAGTGAATGTTTTAACCTCCAAGCTGGTCTAAACAAAATTATTCCCCAATCTTCAACATAACGTTGAGTACAAGACTGCTAAGAAACATTGAACCAGTTACCTTGTCTCTTGATTAGTCTTATTTTTTTTTAAAAAAAAATCTTTACAAAAGCTCCTTCTGTGGTCCTTGAAACCCAGAGCTATGACTTATTAATAGGAACACAATTTTTATATGAACACTCTGAAGCATTTCCCAGGATGGGTCCTATTCGTCTATCCTTGTGTATTTAAGTACCACTTATTTCCAAACTTCAGTCACAAAGAATGACAATCCTAAGATAGTTTATTATGTAAGATGACCAAGCTTCATACCAGAATATTTATCATATAGTAGGACCTCTTGTAAAATTGACTCCTCAGTCCGCTGAATCTTGAAAAGGAATGCATTATACGCTCCATCTCAAGTGGTAGTTCCAGCTCAGTGCAAGTTATTGTGGACACATACATCCATGTACATATTCTCCTCATCCATATACTATATGTTTGTGGGAAGATAATCCTTCTGTCAAGGAGAAATTGCCCTAACCATGCATTCTGGATCTTGACTACTGAGAGACCAACTCAGTTTTGTTAGGTAATCTGATCCAACCTCTTATGTTATAGGGAAAAAAGACCCTATATCTTATGTTCGCCTGTTGCCTTTCAACAAATTAAGTAACCTATATAATTTTGGTACTCTCTGAGATTTTGGGCTCAATAATTTCCCTAATATAGCCACCATCAATCATAGTATCAGCTCAGACCTTCCCAAAGCTCAATGAGAGGGCGCTGAATGACTTTAGTATATTTTAACATCTTTTCTTCTGAGCCTTACAATTTTTGAAAAATCAATGAATTGACTCATCAGGTAGATACCAGAGATGTTTTGCCAAAATGGACCTCCTTATCAAAAATCTAGAGTGAGGAATCCCAAGTAACCATTGATTACAAACAACTTTTGGAAGTCAGTCTATTAAAGCCTTTGGAAATCCCTTGAGCTTCGCCTCTGCTCCTCGAAGAAAAAATGGGACCCATTGTGAGTTTTGAATTTTTATAATTTGAACTCAATCACCCAGAAAAACAGCTATATCCTTACTCAGTGTCAGACATTTGCCCTCTCAGCTGCAGAGGAATGTCTTAGGTTGAAATCCACCAAAAAAAGAAATGTTAGCCATTTATAAGTTTTCAATTGTCAAATTGCGATTTTAATAATAATGAATCTGAAAATATTGAGGATATTGGCCAAAAGACCAGAGCCAATTCTTGGTGGAACCCCGTTAATCAGGGTAACACCAGTTCAAAACCTGTACTGGCACTAACTGCAAAATCAAATGATCAGATTTTTCCAACCATTCTATGGACTTTGGGGCAGCCAGCGGAAGGTGCTCCCTCAACCATCACCAAGTCCTTAACACCACCTACGCGGGGCCACCCCTTTTTATAGGCGTGGTGGAGGTCCCCAAGATGAAATTTATTTCTCTAGTGGTAATTAGTTGCAGTACATAAAAAGCTTGCTGCATAGGTATATCCTGCCCCAAAACCCCAATTTTTAATTTCCCAAATTAACTCACATCTCCCACGATCTGATAGGAGATCTTAGCATATTTCCTAATTCAGAAAGCATTAAAACTATTCCAAAAACTATCCTCAAATTCCCCCAACCCTCGAAAATTAGTTTAAATATGAATTGGGCAGATATCAAGGTGATCTCTTTTTATCTTTTACCCCCTTATACTAATAAAAACACATAAAAAGCAAGCTTTATTAGTACAATTTATTAAAATTTTACTAAATTCTTTGTGGGATCCAGCGGCATAAGCACCAGCGAGCACCCCTAAGCTGGATTCCTACACTCAGGATTGAAGATTCCCTTCAGATGTTAGTTGGCTCACAGTTCTTCTCCACGATGGTTTTAGCCATTAGGTACTGTTAGATAGACCTTTCCCCATATGACTGATCTAAGTGGCTCTCATTGCTAAAGAGGGCATGTTAAAGCCTACTTATATGCCGCAGGGGCTATGCAACTCCCCTTTCACATTCCAAGAAGCCATGGAAAAGCATCCTAAGGACCTGAAAATTTCCTACGTCAAGCATAGAATGAGAATATCAAAGTCTTTTAACAAATTTTTGGCTCTCATCTCAATCACTTATAACAAGCAATTTTATGTTTACAAACAGCATCTTTAAATTGAAACCATTAAAGTGCACCCTTTTAAAGCGAGAATTGGAGTACCTAAGTCCTAATGTAACATGAGGGTATCCAACAAAAGTCAGATAAAGTTTCATCCATACATAAGATGTCCCCTCCAAGGAGTCTAAGAGATATTCAGGTTTTTTCTGAGGGTGGTGGAGTATTACTTCCAATTTATTCCCCATTTTTCCAAGCTTGCGGAACCCCTGGTTTACTTATTACAAGAAGTGTTCTTTTCCACTAGGTTTATCACAACAACCGTCCTTTGATGCATTACAATTGGCACCAACTAAAACTCTTGGGTTATTGCATCCCAAGTTCATTAAACCATTATTGCTTTTTACTGACGCCAGCAATGTTGCTGTTGGTGCCATTCTAGTGCAACATGACGACAACCAGGTTGAATATCCAATAATTTACTTTAGCAAAACTCTATTTCAAAGAAGAATGGAACTATAGCATCACTGAGCGTTAGAGTTTGGCGATCATCCTAGCCATTAAGAATTTACATCCCTTCCTTTATTGTATGAACTTTATGGTCATAACCAATCACATCTCCCTTTGCTGGTTACAACAGATGCATGGTCCGATGGCAATCTAGCCCAGTGGGCCTTAATATTACAGAATCACAGCTTCTCAATTGTTCATTTATCAGGCGCCATGCACCAAAACGCTTACAGTCTCTTAAAATTGCATGTTCTGACTGTTTTATCTTCCAAGGAGGACCGTTATATTATTTCCTTTGTCTTTCTAAATTGTGGCCACTAGAAACTCCCAATATCCAGAGCAAGCTCAAATGGAAAGCAATAATTATTCAAATAACTGCTGGCATGCTATATAAATTAATAAAGAATAGAATCTGCCTTATGTCCGCCCCTCTTATTGGACCAAGGTTTTTATGAAAGGACATACTGTCACTGGGCATGGGGTGGTGCAAAAATCCACCAATGGTTGAAATCTTTATGCTTCTGGGATGGAATGCTCAACTAAATCTAAGGTTTTTTTTAATTCCTGTATCACTTGTCGTCAGCATGACAGGCCCAACTCAAGCTTCCAGCATCAAGTAGCTGCTCTTTCAGCCCCTTTCCACATGGTAAACATTGACATTATAGGTACTTTGCCTACATGTGTCCATGGTCACCAGCATATTATTATGGCTGTGGACCACCTTACCAAATATCAAAGATTTTCTTCCCCTATGGACACTGCTTGAGCAACCGCCTTATTCCTGTAACAGCAACCGTCCACACAGCATGGTAGTTCAAGGGTGCTTTTATCTAATGACCGCCTAAACATCACCTTAGATGTGATCTGAGAAAACAATTGTACTAATAAACACTTGGCAAGATTTTTCAGCATCTCATAAACCTTCCAAAAATGGGGTTGTAGAGAGTGATAATGGCACTTTTATCATAAATTGATATGATGGCTTCTACTGACTTATTACACTTCAATAATCTCTACAAAGCGCTCTAATTGTTTAGCAGGTCAGCTACCATATGATATAAATTAGCCTTTTTTAAGGCGCTTTACAGCAGGGAACCCTCTTGCCAACTAGGTTACAACCTATGTTAACATTGACAACACATGAAACTTTCATAAATCTACATGATAGCTTTAACAAATGAGATTATTTAACTGCATACTCTGGCCATGGATGCTTTGGTGCATACCACAATCAAGGAGACTAGATAAAGCAATTTACATTGTCCGTCCTTACTGTTATACCAACCAGAAGACCTTGTATGTTCTACCATCATTGACCTTGAGGAAATATCAGCAAGCTTGCTACCTCTTGGTTTGGCCTAATAAAGAATTTAATAAACGTGGATCAAATATTACATTGTCATGTTGAAAAGGACATGGTTATCTACTAGGTACTTGGACAACTTTCAGAGCTTTTGTACCCTTAGAAAGGGCCTTGAGGGAAATTTTTAGAACAAAAACCGTGTATGAAGATGAATTGAATAAGGTTAAAATAAAGTCTCGTCAACCTAACAATATTTCTATTTTATGTCACCAAAAAAACAGAGGCATCAACCCCTGAACTAGCATACAATAGGAGGAAAGCTCTGGAATCACTTAAGACCAAGGTGACAAAGAGACTATCTTTCTGATTATATATGCCTACAATATCATAAAGGAAGTTGTCTCATCACACGCCCCTTTCTGAAGTGCAAGGGTTTCCCCAAATTGTCAGTCCAAAAGGGAATTTCTTGGGCGCAACAAACCCTAAACCCTACATATATCAAGCTTCATAAAAATGATATTTTTATTTTTCTCTTATGTAGTTTATAAATAATCTTCTTATTTTTAGGACCTTATTTTGAGTTACCCAGAAAGCCTTATCATCCCAGTAGTTCTTGCCAATTGCTTTATTTTTAACAAAAATAATTTACTTTTGGATCTCGTTCCTATGCTTCAATCACTTGATAATTGAATTTGAAATTTGATAATAAGTTTTATGCTCAACCAGCATATGGCCTTCATGTTGATTATGGGAATCTATTCCCTTATGCAAGCGTGACCATCATCAAGATAGCCATGGAAGTTTACAAGCACGCCAGATTTTATAGATTTCTACCCTTTAAAGTTGTACTTTGACCTCAGCTTCTCTATTGAAGCCCACGCCATGGTGGCAGCACATCTGCCTTTAATTTATAAAAACAAACCCTAATGACCATCTGACCTCACTTTCTGAGAGACCTCATTGGTGGTCCAGTTTGCCAGCTTGCCTTCCCACCTATCCCTTAAATGTTTCCTCCATAAACTAACAGAAGGCTTGGCTGCCTACAGCGCTGACACCATGTTGCATTTCATGGTTTCCAGCGGTGCAATCTTCTTTCCAGGCCTCATGCGTTGTGGCAATCTTCCCCTTCTGTCACGCACCCACCTTGTAATACCACCCGCGCCATAATCCAATTTTTCCCCTGATCATCCCTAATGGGCACACATCAAAAATGGATGTTCCATATGTCCCTGTCTTCAAACTTGGCCATTCAAATTGCAAAGTGCCCAGCAGTTTCTGCTGAAGCTGCCTCCGCCGCTCCTCCATCTGGCATCAACTCACTACTGTTACAAATAAATTTTATTTGAATAAGTACTAATTCTTCTACCACCCTCATCACTTAGGATTTTTCCTCTACAGCGCCTCCAAATTAGAGTTTGTCCGCCTGAACTATTCTTGAGAAGATTGTGGCTCATGTGCCAGCTAATTTACCATGGTCTACTGTGCGCAGCCAATCATCAACTTCCACCCAACCAAATCCTGTCTCTGATCCAGCGCTGGTCATATCATATCATTTTGATGCTCTTGAATGGATTGACAATGAACAATGAGCCTACAGAATCAAACCTGGTTTGACTAGCTGTAATTTCAAGTAACCCCCTGATTCAACCTTATGCCATCATTTCCATCCTTGCAATGGATATCCATATATAAAAAGATTCACCAAAAGGCTGTCAAAGCAGCAGCTGCCCCCGCCAACTCCCTCTTCCACCAAGACCTCCATATTGTAATCAAGCCATTTTGTGAGGGTATTCCCATCTATTATTATCCCAGAGAATATCCTAGTGAAGCAAGATATGATATTGAAAAACTTACATCTGCAGCTCAGCACATATCCGTTGATGTTGAGAAATCACTTTTGACCCCAACTACCCTCAAACTTTCCAACACATCAAGTCATTCACTGTGCGCCTAAACTCATCATGTTTGCTGAACACTATCTCACTCAATATGTTGAGGTGAAGCACACAGCTGGCCTCATTGATGAGGAGAACCCTCACCTCTTCTCCTCCTTCCCCACATTGCTGATGCTCCAACCACCTTTTTGTCTGCCTTTGCTCACCACCTGAAAAAACTGGCACCTGAAAAAATCCCCCTGACTCCTCTTACCCTTCTATATGGATGCTTAGGGCCATTGCCACAGCATTATTTTAGGGTTTCTAATTTATTTAACAATCCCTTTGTTTAGCACAATGCAAAGAAAGATGTGTAAAGTATCCCCCTCTTGTGTTGGGAATTAATAGTACTTTAAAATAACCACATCAGACTCCAAGTAGCTTTAGAGACTGTTCCTTCACCCAGCCCTGATATCCACAGTGCTGAAACTATGAATATGGGCTTAGACTAACATTAACATACTAAAATTGCACCTTTAAATAATTCTAATTGTATATGTTTGTAAGGGTGGCATCCTTTATATCTAAATTATTCAAGGTGGGTCAATCTTGGGACAATTATACCACACTGAGAATTTTTCTAGCCAGTACAGGTTTTAAACTCAAAACCTGCACTTAGGGTGGAAGCAGTTTTACCTGCTCAGCTAACCACCCTTCATCCTTTATATCTAGTTTACAATATAATCTATACAGATACTTTATAATTTTAAAAACCTATTTTTATAAAATAAGTACCCTTAAGTTTAAAATAATATTTGTCTTTTTTTTAATTACCTAAGACATAAATTTTTGTAAAAGTTAATTGGATGATATTGCATCTTGTTTTAGGCAATGACATCTTATGGTACTTCATATCTTAGGCTTCTGTTTAGGTCATTTAATATATACTTAAGTTTATATTTTAAACATCATAGATTTCTCAAATATATGAAATTAAAAAGATTTTATACTTAAAAAGAGTTATTAGCTTAAAACTTGAACCTATGACAATACTTTTTGATGATATAATATATGTATGAGTTTATTTGCATGTATACCTTTCTGAGCTCCTTTTCTGACATAATGAGCTTCTAAAGCTTGATTTTCAAACATGACTCCCTGATCATTCAAACTCAATTTTCAAAATTATTTTTTACTGTTATAAGTTTAATTATAAAAAGTTTTAAAGCCATATAATTTCAAAGCCAATATTTACCCCTTTTAAAAGCTAGTTTAATGTAACCATAGGCAAAGTAGTATTTTACACAGTGTAGAATATAATAATTTTATTACCATCATTAGATTCTAGATCCTATTTGGTATTGAAGCAAAGATTTAGAAGTAATCTTGTTTTTAAAAAGCCCTAAATTTAGTAAATAAAAGTTAATATATATGGTGAGCTTCCCCTACTCCTGTTTTATAGATCAACCTTCTTCTTAGTTTTTTACAATTACAAGTCCAATGTATCAAAAAGAGTGGTTTAAAGGTGAATGATGAATAAATTGGTCAAAAGACCCTGGTGTCAGACATTCTCCTTCTCAATTTAAGAAAAAGAATGTTGGAGGTATTAGTGCTCCTGAATCTGCTACCATGATTGGCCTATCTCCTGCCCAATCATCAAATAATAGTGTGGTTATCAATGATATGAGTACCAACGGCGAAAAGACCTTGGCGGATTCTCAGTGGAATCCTAACTATTGGAAAAATTATGGTTTATACCAAAAAATGGCTTAAAAAGGTAAATACTAATAATAGGATTACTCTGACTTTTCAGCCAAATTTGGGGTGTTTGTCACCACACGGGTTTAAATACCTCCAAGGTGAGAAGATTTTACCTGTTGATGATTGGGTGCGTATTAACCAATTATTACCACTTGGATCTGAACCCTCCCAAGGTGAGAAGATATTACTTGATGATGATAGGGTGCAATTTAACCAATCATTACCACCCAAGTCTGACCGCCGCTGAGGTGCAAAGATTTTACTTGACAATGATAGGGTGCAAATTAACCAATCATTACCACATGAGTCTGACCACCGCCGAGGTGAGAAGATTTTACTCACTGGTGATTGGATACAATTCATCAAATCGTTACCACATGGGTCAGTTTTGCCTCAAAATATTTATCTTTGATCTGATAGGCCAAAAGCCTATATTTCCTAATTTAGATGACTCAGCATTATATACTTTTGCTTCAAATACCCATGGTCTCAAAATCTGAACTAGTTTAAATAGGAAAAACTAGTATCAAGAAAAGGACCTTTCTTGGGTTAGCCCTGCTTAAACAATAAAAAACTTAAAATCTTTAACAAAGCGCTATTTATTACTTTTATTATAAAGTAAAATTCTCACTTTAAACAAATTAATTGTGGCATCCATCAGCGGATCCCACAAACTGGTGCTCACTACAGGGGTCAAACCCCCTGAATACTTTGATAAGTATTAACAAAAAAATGGAGAGTGTCACCCGTTGGGGCAAAATGGGGAAGGGACTGAAGACAATGATCGAATGGACAGCCCTACTGCTTTGATATTTGAAGAAGAACAATTTGAGCACATATTAATACCTGAGTCTCATCGCATCACTTGGCCAGCCACTGAAGCTGTGAGAGACCTTACTCATGGCATCCTTAACCCTGGTGACATTGCATCTTGCAAATGAGCATCATTGGTAGAGGAACGCCACTTGTTTCTCTATGAGACTAGTGTCCTCCCAGAGACCTATGGTCAGCTTACAAATTTGACCACCTACGTATGCAAGTTTGCTCATTTTTCCTTGGTCCATATGATGCATCTCATAGCCAGCCATCATGAAGAGCTTCATTGACACCTAGATACCCATGCAGCCCTGAATTTAGCCTATGATAAGCTGTATCAAATGACCTCCAAACATCTTGGAGCAGTTAGATCTGGTGTGGAAGCTAATTGCAACTTCATCATACAGCTGCATGACTGACCTACTACTATGGACACTGGGATTGTAAAGTATGTCAAGGAGGCCATGAAGATATTCTGAGATGAACTGAATGCATCCTCTGCTAGCACCCGCTTGTTGTTGGAGGAGTTTTCTAAAGAACTTGAAAAGCAAAATGAGCAAACACATCGTAACCTTTCAGCCCCTGACTCCATCCTTCAAGAGAAATATGGACAGCATGTGGCTGTGGTGGAGCGGCAGTTAATTCAGGCCTTTTTGCGTGTTGATGATCTTGAACGTCATCTGTTGCTTGAACCATCTAGCGCCACCACCACCCTCGCGGCCAAGGTTGTTCAGCTAGAAAAGGAGCTAGCTCTCAAAGCTTTGTTTGAAAATACCAAATATTTGGCACATCGCCTAACTGAATGCGAAATCAAAGCAAAAGCGATAAAAGCTTCGCTGGAAAGCCCTGTGCTGTTGAAGACAGTATTTAGTCAACTAACGCAGGTTGAGCGGAAGTATGAACAGATTAAGGAAGGGGTACAAGGCCTTAGCTCCCACTCTCATGACGATGAAAAGTGTAAAAAAATGAAAGAAGAGCTGAAGAACCACGTGAAAGCCATGGAAACTGCTCAATTAAACCTAAGCTCAATGGTGTCACAACTCCATTTCCAAGTCCTTGCAATGGAGAACCGAATGGAAGATCTTGAAACTCATAGATCAGGGATTGAAGCTCGACTGAGACTATGTGAATCTGGGCCCCTAGAAGCCCTCTCCAAAATGGAAACCTGGCTTGAAGCCATGCATGATCAGTTCAAATGCCTCTCACGGACTTTCAATCAGTTAAGCTACCACTCTAAAACCTCAGAAGCAGAAGCTCCAGCTATTCATACCCTTACTGGGAATGACTATTGTTCATTCAAACCAACGTTTAAAGACAAGTTTATCCCCGGAGAGGGTAGCACTGCTTCATTTTTATACATTTATGAAGCAGCTATGGAAGGGGCGACTGATCGTCAGAAGGCCAAACATATACTTTCCTGTTTGGGCTTCATGGCACAGGAGGTGATGGTCCCACATATGGATGCTCTTAGCACCTGGCCTGAAGTTAAAGAGGCTCTCATAAACACGTTTGGTTCAAAACAGGCTTTAAGTATGAAAAAGCAAGCTTTCATGCATACGAGTATCTAAAAGGAGAGTCAGTGGTTGCCTTTGCGGAACGATTCTATATGGAAGCACAGACGTTGTTAACCTCAAAGATGTTGACTTTGGATGAAGATGTAGTCGCCGTTTTGACTGTAGTGGCTTCTTACCCTCCGTTAGTGATGCACATCATCTCAGTTAAATTCTATTTCCATACCGTTCAAGACATCAAGGAAGCGTTAATAGATGTCGCTGATTTCCATAAGCCCAAAGTTCCACGTGGAGCAGTATCTCTTCCTCACGTTTTAACCATTGAGGATTCAAAGCCTAAGCCTTGAGCCCTAGCTATTGAAGACAAGAAGAAGCCTCTTTAGATAATGGGCCCTGAAGAGCAAAAACCCAAAGCAAAATGTCCTGAACGCCCTCTGTGCGAATACTGCAACAAGTTTGGACACAAGGAGGCTGTGTGCTGGAAAAGAAAGCTGACGCCGAGGAACAGGAGCAGGGAAAAGAATTGTCAGCATAGGGAAAGGCACACCTATTGCTGACAAATCTCATGTGCCTGACTCATTTAACCAACTTATGCCAGTACCTCGCGTTACTAATACCCCAGGGGATGATTCTGAGGGGGGTACGGATGAGGTCAGCTATTATGTTGTAGGAGGACCTGCTGAAGTGGAAGTACCCAATCGCCTGAATGCTGGAGGAGTGGATGAAGCCACCATACCTGAAGAGACATATCTCAGCCAAGTTCTAGGGGAGCCAATCGTTATTGAAACTGTCAGTGATGCAGATGAGGTGTTGTCTCACCTTATTCGCCTTATCCAGCATGGCCATACCATGCAGTCCATCCAGGAAAATTACCCCAAGACCGCGTGCAAATTAACCTCCAATTTCCATCTTAAGGAGGTCTTAGCGCTATTGCCCACTTTTGGGGGGGATACTTACAAAGGTCGAAGTAGTTATTCAAAAAGTTTGGGTGATGGCTATCTTAGATACAGGCTCCCCAGTGAACGTAATCTCCTTAAGTTGATGAAAAAGATCAAACTTGCACCTGACTTGGAGTACAACTAAGACTTTAGAACTGCTGGTCCTAACAACACCCGCGCACTTGGTGCTTACTCGTCACTTCCCATTCATATTGGGAATCTTATTCTATTGGCCCCCGCAGTGGCTTTGATTAATAACAATTATAATATGCTTATAGGTACATAGTTTATGAATGAATACGACGGCATTATCATTATGAAGCAAGGGTTTTTGTTGTTGCTCAATTATGAAGTCCCCTTAGTTCTAGCCAATACAGAACCCAGCAATAAGGAATACTCTTGCATGTATACCAACCTCACAAAAACAGTGACTAAAGAAGGGCAGGCTACAAATAAGCTCCACACCCCCCTTCCTACATTTTAAGTGGCTGAAAAGGTGTTATACTACCACAACTGCAACACCCCTCCCAACATTCTTGAGGGGGGCAATGTCAGACATTCTCCTTCTCAATTCAAGAAAAAGAATGTTGGAGGTAATAGTGCTCCTGAATCTGCTACCATGATTGGCCTATCTCCTGCCCAATCATCAAATAATAGTGTGGTTATCAATGACATGAGTACCAACGGCGAAAAGACCTTGGCGGATTCTCAGTGGAATCCTAACTATTGGAAAAATACAGTTTATAAAAAAAAACGGCTTAAAAAGGTAAATACTAATAATAGGATTACTCTGACTTCTCAGCTGAATTAGGGGTGTTCATCACCACACGGGTTTAAACACCTCCAAAGTGAGAAGATTTTACCTGTCAATGATTGGGTGCAAATTAACCAATCATTACCACTTGGATCTGAACCCAACTGAGGTGAGAAGATTTTACTTGATGATGATAGGGTGCAATTTAACCAATCATTACCACCCAAGTCTGACCACCGCTGAGGTGTGAAGATTTTACTCAACAATGATAGGGTGCAAATTAAACAATATATTACCACACAAGTCTGACCACCGCTGAGGTGAGAAGATTTTACTCACTGGTGATTGGATACAATTCATCAAATCATTACCACATGGGTCAGTTTTGCCTCAAAATATATATCTTTGATCTGATAGGCCAAAAGCCTATATTTCCTAATTTGGATGACTCAGCTTTATATACTTTTGCCTTAAATACCCATGGTCTCAAAATCCAAATTAGTTTAAAATAGGAAAAACTAGTATCAAGAAAAAAACCTTTCTTGGGTTTGCCCTGCTTAAACAATAAATAACTTAAAAAACTTTAACAAAGCGCTATTTTTTACTTTTATTATCAAGTAAGATTCTCACTTTAAACAATTTAATTGTGGCATCCGTCAGCAGATCCCACACCTGGTCAATCCTTGGTGGAACCCCACGAATTGGGGGAACACTTTTATTAATAAAATTCAGGCCAAAACCACAAGTTTGGGAAGTCAGATTGCACCAAATTGTTGGTCAAATTTGGGGAGCCCTTATGAGGCCCCTCCCCTTCTCACAATAAATTTATACAGCCAACACTGAGGAGACCAGCCCTTTTTTATAGGGTCATAAGGGGTCCTGCAAAGTAAAAATATTTTCATGCCCACTGATTGGGTAAATTATATTAAATAATTACCTTACAGTCATATCCCATCAACAATTGACTTTCTATCAGCCGTTTCATCAAAGTGAGGTGAGTTTTCTGAGATCCAATATGTCAAATCACAATATTTCCTTATTCAGACTTTACTAAGAAATCCAAATTTCAAATCTTGACATCTTTAATACTAAGTATCTGTTTATTGAGAGGGTTTATTTCTTACCCCCTGAAATAACTAATAAATTTCTTACATAAACCAAAACTTTAAGTTACTTTTATTTTTATTTGATTATAAGTGGCCTACCAACTCCCCTGAATATATTCCATCCAGTAGTATAAATTGAACCATCTACTATAAAACTATTGTGGAAATCCAGGGCAGAAAAGCACCTGCGAGAATAAAAATCCCTTAGATCCAACATTAGCCTTAAAAGTATAGATGTTATATAATAACTTTATGCAAAAACTCAAATATGAAACCTATAACTTAGTCTATAGATATACATCTTTACAGTGACATATAAAGTTTTCATGATAAGTATAAAAATCCATTGTTGAATTTTTGGTCTACTTTTTATGGCTGGAACTTCTTCTGCGGTATGGTGGAGTTTTGAACGTCTATTATATGGTGATAATAGACCAGATGGTGACTATAGTTCAAGATATAACTCCTTGGTAATAGCACTTCAAAGTCATATTCTCCTGTCATTACTTGGACAATGGCACGCTGCCCTAATTTTACTGATCCCAAGTAAATTCTCAACTTAATACAACGTAAAGTATTAGACACAAAAAACTTACAAGTTAAACTATAAACTTGTGGTATAAGTTGATTGTCCTTTAATAGTATCAACTTGGAGATAATTATAGGGCTTAATGTTCACCACAACTTACCCATGACGTCTCATTTTCAATGGCACTTGGCCAAAGGAGCACATAAAATGTTCATTTGAGGGTCTACAATCCTTTGACTCAGGGCATCTTGCATAGCCTCAGGGTCAGTGTAAATTTCGTCAATATTCTCAAGACAGTGTTTCAGATGCATCTAAAATAGCTGAACCAATTTTCTTTCTCAAGCAATTGGCAACACATACCAAGGTGATTCATACCACTAATTAGTAATTAATTCAAGTGAAAGCTTGATTGACATCAAAAGCTAATTTTGACATAGATCAACAAAGCCACGTGCCCAAGTTATTTGATTGACAATTATTGTTAAGTTTGACCTAACCAACAAAACCCTCAAGCCCACGTCATCATAGTCAAATATTATTAAGTGGAATCGCTAGGCCACAAATCCTGAGTTCAGATATAATTAGGATATTTTTGCTTTATAATCACCGATGATTTAGATCCAGCCAACCATTCAACATCAATTATCTATTCTTATTACAACATTCTATTAAAAAAGTTCAGATATAATGATAAAAAAAATACCTCAGTAGAATAAAGTTATTGATTACAATATATCACCATGCTCATTATTGCTAAAAAATTTGTACCATCCTGCACATAAAATGACCTTTATCTACATGCCTCTTTGATTGGTATTTGGGACTCTACCTTTGGTGTTTTGCTCTATTATAAGTGAAACATCAGCTTTAGCTCAAAATTTATTTAATATTTGCATTGAAAATGGATATCTATTACAGTATAGAATCCTTGGTGTTTCTTGGGTTTTTAAGTTACCAAAAAATTATAATTAGGTACTTTTTAGTTCTAACATAAAATGATTTCTGTACAGTGATTCTTTAAAATATTCATTGTTTAACTGAAATTGATCATTATGTGATATCAGGGGGTGGACGGCGAGTCAGTAGGGCGTATGGCTACCAACCTGAAGGTTACAGGTTCAATTTCCACCCTTTTCACATCAATCAGGGTGCCAGCCAAAGGAAGCTATTGGCGGTTAGTAGGTCTAATAACATGAAAGCCTTATTTTGACATAGCCAGAAAAATTTGAGTCCCAATCTGGAGGTGGAAAAACTTTCTATGATGGAGTTGACCCTGCTTAGGTTTTATGTTGATGTTTACTTTCTTTCTTTTGGTAATGTCCATCCCCTGGTCAGATTGCCTTGAATAAAATAAAAACATTGTGTGATGTCATAAAATGGAACAGTAATGAAAATGGTGTAAATATAAGTTTTCAGTTACCTTTATAGGTTAATGGATTTAAAAGGTTTAAAATTTGATTTTACTCTGTGCCCATGAGTTCTGATTAGTTGCTTTGTAATTTTCTAAACTTGTCATTAGAGCTATTAGCATTTTCATGTGACATCAGTTGATCCCACACATGTTAGTTGGCCAGTGGCATATTGCCTTGGTTTCAGTATTGAAGTCATTTTGTAAGACATCCAGATTTGCTTCATTCTTATGCTCTGCTTAGCTTTAGTCTCTAGATTAACATATTCATTTTAAAATTAAGATAAACATAGGTTTGTAAGATCTGCAGACTCTTGGGTACTAGGAAAATGTTAGCTTAATATTTTATATAATAAAAATTTGAGCAATCTTATATTTCCCATATCTAAAATTATCAGAGGTAAATTTAAGTAAGTTAACTCTAAATTATATATGACATGTTCTCATTTGGCTGTTTAATGTTTATTATTAATTTATCAATGTTATAACGTCAATAATTTCTATTTGCCCAATTATATAGTTAAATTAGCTTGCCAATCCATGTTACATGCAAAATGTAGTGTGACATTTCATTATAAGAGCTAAACAACAAACTACAATGACTATATTTCAGTGTTATGATAAAATGTAACAGAAAGTCTTGGGCAATTTATAGTCATAAAACATATATCATGCTTTTACGCTTTTTACCATTAGGTAAAAGTTTTCTTAGAGCTATCTTTACCAAGTAATAGAGAAACCTTTCATTGGGTACCTTCTATAATTTTAATAACTATGCTTGGGTATATTCTTGAAGATAGATAAGTTAATAAAGTAATTTATGCCTATCAAATTAAAAAATGATATATAGCTTAACTATGTTAGCTATCTGATAGGTCAAAGGATATTTATAACAAATGTCTATACATGGAAAAAATAGAAATTGGTTTTTAATCACGTTTATTTTAAGATCTTAATTTGGTTTTTAAAAGTTTGGTAGATAATGTTCAATATCACACTTCTATAAGCATATAGTACATTAAATTAGTTCAGTAGAAACTGAGATTACCTCAGAAAAATTTGGATCCCTTGGAATTTAAATATATAATTCATTCAAGGTGTCTCACCTTGTGACAATTATACCACAACAGATTTGGGATAGGAAGTTAGATATAGAAACTGTGGACATAACCTAAGTGCTGGGGGTAAAACCTTCCCGTGTTGACCTGATAAGCCAGAATTAATTTCTAAATTTTTGATCTTCTTGGATGGAACAAGGCATGGTGCATGACTCCACATTTATTACTATCCTCTTAGCACAGAAACATAAAGTTTCTGCCATGACCTGATATGAACCTGCATTGAGATGGGCAATAGTAGGATAACATTCCCACTATTCTAGCACCCCTTGGAATTTAATATATAGTAGATATTAATTTATTATATGGAGATGTGGTTAAAGGAAGTTGATTTAGTTTACATAAATGAATTTTATTAAATAAATTTACTATATAGATAAATGGGTAAAAGATGGTCAATTTGTTATATAGATAAACACCTTATCAGCACCTTAATCACATTTTAATACCAGGGGATAAGTAACTGTTGGGCTTAATTAAGTTAATAATCATATGGTGCTGATTGAAACTTTTTTCAACTACCTTTTTACATGAGTTTAAATCAAGAGTTGATCATATAAATTATCTTAAGGTAAGCTGACTATAGGATGGACATTATCAAATGCCCAAGGAGCTATAAATGTTAAAAAGACCCCAACAGAACCAAAACGCCCAAAATGAGCGGAAATAAACAAACACAAACAAAAAAACAATTGGTGGAAAGCAGAGAACCGCTTATATGACCATGGTTTAATGGAAGGATGGATTGGGGCTCCTTTTAGTGGTGCCTTCCAAATCCCATAGCATAGCATGGGCCAAGACAGAGAGAAAGGGCACAGGGTCATATGCGGTAAGAAGTTTGATATAATAATGAGCAGATGTTAAAAAAAAGACAGCTAAATAGGGCTTCTGAAGTAATTTAAAAAGGCTTCTTTGGCATAGCTGTGGGTAGTGGGGAGCTCAGTAAAAATAGCAATGTTGGTATTAATGATCTTAGATTTGGGATTCCACACTAGCACAACATCATCTTGGATTATGTTGTTAGCTGTTTTATAGAATTTAAGGATTTCATGATTGCTTAGCAGGATGATGGTTGAGGAGATATTGGGACGAGGGATACCCCTGCAATCATCACCACTGAGTAAAAAAGCTTTGTGGAGGGGATAACAGCCAGATGTGCCAGTCGCTTCTGCAGCAGGATGGTGGTCACTACAAAGTGAGTATTATCTGGGGAGCTTATAAATGAGGGTAAATTGAGAATCATAATATTAATTGAGAAATGCTCCTGGTGAAGATCAGATAGTTTAATGAAATCACACTCAATCGTGAAACCTTATCAATAAGCTCCAAAGGTTCTAATTCACTGGATAAGGGGTATCAGTGTTAGATTTAGGCTAAGCTGGCAAATTGGAGGAAGATTGAGTGAACCTTGATACAATCCACTTCTTGATTGGCTGGGGTAGTTGTAGTTCTGGACTGAGGAGGGGCTGATTAGCTGGCACAGAATCTCTTCAGGAGTAGGTTTTAGGGAGAGGGTGGACGATTGTGACCCAGACAGAAAAGCTGCAGTATTAGAAGTGGATTAGATATCAGTGTATTTGGGCTTAGAGCCAGCTGTTGGAAATTAGACCAGATTATGTTTCTTTTAATATGTTCCAAGGGTAATACATTATATAAATAGGCTTGGATGCCAATTTTGTTAACTAGTTTAATTATTTTAAGTTTACAAATGAGAAGCTCAAAATTTAGTACTTTATCTTAATAAGACATGGATGCTGACTTTAATTAACTAGTTTCAAATGATTTTATGCTACTAGGAGGGAAGCTCCATATTAGAAAATATGTCAATCAATCAATGGATCAATTATAGCTAATTTTGTTGAACAAACTTATAACATTATTGTGGCAATTGCCTATATCGTTATAACAACAAACTTGTGGGGTAATGATGGTGCAATTGACACAACGTGGGAATCAATTTATGAGAGTAAATTTATTTTGTGGAAAACGATGCAATGATTTTATAAAAGATGTCCAAAATATTGTCGTGAGCTATCTGTGATAAAAAGGATAATCTCCCATTAATCTTGTACTATCTTTATAGTTCTTCTAGTTATTTATATAATATTATTAATATGTTTTACTAAATTATATATTCTTAAATTAAGCATCCTTAATAATACAGGAAGCAATTTTAGTAGAGAATTAATGTTCAGTGAATCTGTGCAGCCACCAATCTTTAACACTGGTGGATGCTGCAAGGGAGGGGCATTTGCATTTTTAGAGATAACTTAAACCAAGATAGACAGATGATCTACCTGCCCTTGACGCAGGCCCAGAATTGATGGTTAGGGGCATAAGGGATAGCAGAGCAAGGTTGAATTAGCTGGTAAATTTTATGAGAACCAAGGTCTAATTGTGGCAAATGCATAATGCCCTTCTAGACGTGTGGTCACTTGGGACTGCAAACTGAAGGACGTGTTAGGAGCTCTATGCAGTCAAATCAGCCATCAGCTTTCTATATGCACATTGGGGGAATGTAGGTGGGCAAAACAGCAGATTGAGCAACCAGAGTGGTATTTTCTGCGCGATGGGTTCAAAATATAGGTAGAAGGGTGCCCTGGAATATCAGGGCACAGTTACAGTAGAGGCATCAGTGTAAGCCTTGGGGAACAACCCTGAGGCTGGATCAGGAGAAATTCCCATTTTGAACCAAAAATGGTAGAAAGCCAGAAAAAATTCCTCTTATCACCATGAGCAATTTAGCCCATGTGAAAATAAGAGGTGGGTAATGGTAAAAACCCTGCAGATTGAGCTTCATCCACCCATGCTTATCACCAAAGAGTTGGTGGGTAAAATTTGAGAGGTATGCCAGGAGGTGGCGGAGGGCAGAAGCTATCGCCAGCAGAAGGTGATTGCGTGTGTTCCAAGGAGGGGGTATCCTCAGTTTTGATTTACATGGAAAGTCAGGTCACATTATGCTGAGGAGGACAAGTTGCTTTACACTGAAATTAAAGGCCCTAAGTTAGTTTTTATTGAGGAAGCCTCCATCCGCCAGGTTTCTTCCAAAATTGTGCAAAGTAGTCTGTCCCTGAAAAGTATAGGCATGGTAAATCCTTTTCTACCCAATAGAGCTAGCCATATTTAGACTAGCCATGGGTGCAACCTGAAGCCTGCCGGAGATGTTATCATCATCACACCAAGTTCAGTTGCAGAAGAATGAAATTTAGTCTTAGGAATTTTGATGCAATTTCGCCTGATCAAGTCAAAGCTGAGTCAGTATTGGGAGATAGTTTTGGATGCAGATCTGCTAAAATAGAATTGTAACATTTTTTCAATGGCAGTGCACTTTGTCTAAATTCCCCATTGTGCAGACATTTAGACAGTGTTCCCTGACAAGTACCACTGTTACTCTATTTTTTCCTTTCCCATCATTTTAGTTCTAATAAGAATTATCAAAAAATATCTAAAGCTACTTGTAAAATTGTAAGATCCATTGAACACTTAATGGCGATGGTTTTTAATTCTTTGAATCCCTGGTTAGTCCTCATGGATGCGCTTTTCATCTTTCATACATCAATATGGATGACTGTACCTCAGGTATTCTGGCTGAGGTTCTTGGTGGACATTCATCCAGAGTTCCAGGTTGGTCTCATTAGTATATCAGCACAATCCAGGACATTCAGCTTCACAGGTGAAGCCCAGATCAATTACCTTTTGTATGGGTGGAATTCAATAAATCTTGAAGGTTATATCACCATCTGAGCTAATTTGATAATTGCTTTGTCTTCATATGGTAATATTTTCTTAGACAAATCAAAGGCCAAAATCTATGTTGCTTTAGGGAGTACCAGGGGAGTTGAGGCACCGCCTGGAATGGACAAGGTGTAAGCTAAGATCCTTAGGAGGAATAAATTGTCTCAAGGATTTAGGAGGGCTGAATAACTCTGTCTATATTAATTTTCCTACTGGACTAAAATGCTAGGAGGAGTTTCACCACTTCCCCACACTGGAGCAGCCAGAGTAAGAGCCAATACCATTGAGGTTGAGTTAAGTGGAAGGAGATCAAAGTGTTAGCTAACTTATTTTTTTACAAAAATTGGTTGGTAATTTATGCTAAGAGAAAAGAAAGTTGCTAAAAGTTTATCATATTGCATTGTAAGAAAATTTTTGTTATAATAACTATTTATTTTTAATTTATTTGTACTAAACAAAGTGGAAAACCTAGCGCTGGGTACCTTCTATGGCCATGAAAAAATAAAGAGGCTGTTTTAGTAATTTATGAGATTACCTTGAAAAGTCTAAACCCCTTAGAAATTTTTATATAGATCAGTGGTTTTTCAGACTTATTTTTCTGATGGGCCTCTTCTCATTGAATAATTAATTAATGGGCCTCTAAGTAAAATACCTTGTAAGGTCTTAGCTCCATCTATTAAGCGGACAGGGTCATGCACCCTTTAGGTCAAAAAAGGGGCAAACTCAAGGTTCAGCCCCTCACTATAATCTATGACCTAGAGCATACTCTAAATGATAGATGGGTGGCTGATGCTCCCCCTGCCTGCCACACGCCTTTCCTCCATATACACCTCAACCCAAACACATCCAATTTTTAAAATGTACAATATACTTAAAGAAAATCAAGAAAATTTGAAAAACATTGGACAAATAAAGATCCTCTCCACCATGGTTTACATTCTCTTTTCCCAACAGGGGGCTCAACCAGAAGTTAATGTAAGTCTGGGGGATCGACCCTTCCATTTGGATTGAGGGGTGTTCCCTTTCCCATCAAAGAAGGGCCAAGAAGTCTGGTTGCCCCTTCATCTCCCAGGGCAACCTCACTCATGTGGTTGATGAGTGGTGGTGAAAGCGTACCCTTTGAGGATTCCACCCTCACCACAGTTCTTACATCTAAAGAATTAACGTAGAGAATTAAGGGAATCTGTAGTGAGTTGGCAATGAATTAGCACCCTCTTGAAGCAAAGGGGTCAAGTACAAACAGCAGCAAATCTTTGATGTTAGTAGTTGACAATTGCAAAATCTCAGCAACAAGGCCCAATGGGTGCACATTTTTAGTAACCAAAGCATATAGTGTCAAATTCTCTGTAAAACTCGCCAATGGCATCAGGCCATTGGAAAATGTTGTTGCAGGTTTGGAACCTGCCCCAGACATATTGAGAAACAAAGCCCACCGGGAATGTACATTCTATAAAGAATGCTCCTAGTGTCAAATTGTTGGAGGAACTCACCAATGGCATTGGGCCACTGGGAAATGCTGACGCCAGTTCAAAACCCTCCCATGCAGTATCAAAATCCCAATCCACCAGTTCTCATTTGATCCAATAGATGCTGGAGCAACTGGGTGTGGGTAGGTTGGGTGTCCCAAACCCATTCCCAACCTCATGGGACCACCCCTATGTGGGGTGAACTTGGAGGTTCCCACTGCTCATTGGGTAAGACGCCATCACTCAGCTGTTGAAGCTGAAGAAAATTGAAAATTTGGGAATCCATGGACAAACTAACAGTGACTTGGCTCACTGCCAACAATTTTGAAGTTAGTTTAAAAAAATTTGTTTACCCCTCATTTGACACTAGCTGGGTTAGTTAACCTTGAGGGACCTGATCCCAAGATTTTCTAAGCTAACCCCAAATTCAATCATCTATTTAAGCAGTCATAACACACTGAGAAAATTGATGGTTGAAAGCTACCTTTAAACCCAATAAGATCCTGTTTCCAAAAATCGTTCTTTTTACTATGAAAAATTAAAAACTACCTAATCCAATTTCATTTATCCCAGCTTCAAACCCGTAAGCCCTGGGGCCATGACAGCCTGGTTCATTACCAGGTTACTATTTTCAATTAAAGCCTATTGGCGCTCGCTGCTTAAATTTTTTAAAATATTTAAACGTCATATATGCAGCAGCGCCCCTGACATGTGGACTATCCTTTTGGATGTGTTTTCATCCAGAATGGCAGGCCAGTCTAAACTTTGTCTGCCACCATCATGACATAATTAACCATTTAGTATTTTCCGCCATTTCCGCACTTCTCATCAAGATGGGTGCAGCAGTGGTCATCTTTTACCAGATTAATGTACAGTTGGAATCCCGCCTACTGCTGTTTGTTTGGCTATTCGCCAATTTGTATGCTCTTAGATGATTGTGAAGGAGTTTTTGTTATGGCTGCACTGCCCTAGTACATTCAACTTTTCCCTCAAACCACCCTCAAAATGGGATCTTCATGCTTAAAGCTGCTGACGTGGTTTGGTTTCTGATTCAGCTTCAAATCAATATCTATATTGATTCTAAAACTAACGTTCCCCACTTCTGTGTTAGTTTGTTCTATCACAATGGCTTATAAATTGTCAGTGGTCCAGCCTGGAAAGAAAATGATTCAACCCCTTTGCCACACCAGTTCTGCTCCTGTTGCAAACCTCATTATTTCCCCTGACCAAGTTGTAATTTCTTCATTATCAACAGACAAGACTAAATCTGTAACAATTGAAAACGTCCCAATTTTTGACTACTATTTTTCCATAAGTTTGGATGATGGACGCAAAAGATTTTCTCATATGAGGTTCCTTGGGGGTATGTGTTTTGACTCACTTCTAATCACCAATTCAACCTTGGTGTCAGGATTCTCCCTAGACTAGGTGAAAGCCTTGTCCAGGGAAAATTGATATAATCATATGAAGGGCATTATTTGCGGATGGCCCAATATTTTTGAAAATGGAGTTTGATTTTTTGTTTTTGACTGGAATACCAAATTTGGGGCTTTGCCTGAATTATTGCTGAATTTGGGGAATATTTACCTTTCCTATTTGTTATCTAATCTCTATTTACCCTTTATCTACTTCCACCTATCCTAGTATCAGGACTTTCCTACAGGTCCCATGACACTACCCTTAAATATCCCTATTCCTATCCTTACATTTCTGTTGGACTTTTGGAGATTTTTAGCTCGCTGGTGCTTTTAAGCCTAAAAATCCAACAACTGGGGGAGAAAACCACTTAAAATAATAGGGTTAAATAAATAATAAAATTTAGGAATTCTGAGATTTTTTGTGTATTTATTGATAGCCGCGGGGGTTAAGAAAGGTCCCCTATTCTTAAGTTGATAATTCATATTTAACATATTAGAGTTCGAGGTTCAAATTGCTTAGTAAAGTCCAAATTAGGAAATATGTGAGAAGGACCTATCAAGTCGTTTTAAACTCGCATCACTTCAAGAAGCCTCGGAAGGTCTGAGTAAATTTGGCTGAGGGTTTGGGGCAATCAGACTGCCTGAACTCATAGAATAAAGCCAAATTGTGTTAATACATTTAGGGCCCTGATTAATTGGATTCCACCAAGAATTGGTAGGGTCTTTTGGCTGACTAATTCATTATAAAAAATGGAATCATTAATATTAGCATTGCGGACTTGAATATGTCCAACATTTCCCCATTTCTCCCATGATTGCCCCTCAACATTCTTTGTCAGGCCCCTGGGAGGCAAATGTCTGACAATTTAAAAACACTATAAATAGTGCTTGATTATTCTCAATAAAGTACTTCTCATCAGAACTCCTATTTTATTTTACTCTACTTTAATGGAAAACATCTCGTCCAAGGCTGCTAACTTCAAAGCCATGCCTTCAGATGATCATGCTGCCAGTGATTCCTCCCTGGTGGCCCAAAAAAATGGTGCTCCCTGCCAGGTCACTTATGAGTTGCACCATGAGGATATAGCCTCAACCTTGGACAATAAGAGTTATCAATCCTCAGTAGGCACCCCAGACCCTGATCTTTTGGCATACCTACACTGGAATGGCCAAGATGCAATAACTGTGGGAAGTGATTTTACCAAGAAGAGTTTTATGTGTCCTAGAGAAGAAGGTCCTATATGGTTCAAAACACCTGGCCAACTCAAGCCTTTACTCAATTTATTGTATATGCCTGAAATAATTGAAACAGATGTCAAAGAGAAATATAGCCAACATCATAAAGTGAAGAGATTGAAAAAGGCAATACTTTTTTATATGACCGAAGCAAAAGATAGTAAGGAAAAATGAGACAATGACCAAAGAGATGCTTGGGAAAATATCACACAGAGAAATGACTACTGGCCTATAGGATGGGTTTCCCATTATGAGGAGAAACTCTAAATTTCTCACTAAAGCAAAGCAATATAAAAAGAAGCTGACCAAATTGATTCTTATCCTTTAATCAAAGAGCAAAGATCAAACATATTGTAATACTCAGAATTTAAAAACAACAAATAATTTTAATACTAACAATAATATTTATTTAGGCGGCCAATACCCAATTCTTGGCAATGACGTCATTTTCCAGTCTGATTTAGTGAAAGAAATCAGAACAAATTTTATTGAGTGTTTAGAGTTAAAAGTGCCAAACATCAAATTGGATGAGCATCATCTGAGCAATTGGGCCAATCAAGTTGGGCCAACAAGTTGTAAATTAGCTTCCAAATCCAATGAAGGCAGAAAGATGCAGGAATTTTTGGGAAGCCCCAAAAGCAATTGGTGCATAATAAAAGTTTGAACACCAGGCAAAATACCTGGGACTTACCTTCACATCATTGGAAATAAGCTTGATGACTCTTTTCCTGCAACGCTGCCACTTTCTGACTTTGACGGCGCCCCTCCAAAAATTAGACCAGATATTATTAAGATGAGCGCTGATCCCTACAAAAACACAGGTCCTGAAAAAGTGAAGCTTGATAACCCCTTTCTGATAATCCTATTACTTTCTGACTTTGATGGCGCCCATCCTGAAATCAGGCCACAAATTACTAAAGCGAAAATTCTGGATTACCTGGTTTGGCCCTCAGATTTGGATAGCGCCAATCTCAGCAACAATGAGATTCAAAAAAAAACGAAGTTAAATGACTCCTTTTTGGCAATTCTACCACTTTCCAACTTTGATGGCTCACCTCCAAGTATTGTATCAGATATTACTAAAATAAAAAATTTAGATCACCCGGTTTGACTCTCCTATTGGGACAGCACTGATCCCAATGAAAACAAGAGTCCTAAAGAAGCAATGCTCAAAAGCTGGCTGAATTCCTTCCATTACTGATGCCAACCTTTTGGCCCACTTTGCATTTCCCTCACCAACTTTGTTGCATGAGTCACTTTTGATTGTAAGTGGAATATGCTCACCCCAATCCTGAGATGGTGGTTCAGTATCACAGGAAGAGGCCTCCCCGTTGGAACCTTCAAGGGGCAGCATCCTAAAGTTGTTTGGTCAGCTTCTAATCTCAGGCGGTTGCTCAACTACGCAGCTCACTGATGACAGCATTCCCTTTGAACGTTACCTGGACCTATTGGTGGATACAGTGATAGAGAGATGCCAGGTTCAGATGACAAATGAGTTAGACCAAAAGCTTGAAGAAGCTGAGACCCACATGGCTAATATGGCGCATGAGACATGTGAAAGGTTAATGCATTTAGAGGAGGAGTTGTTGCCTCCCCGTCAGAAGTTGCCCAGGAATGGGGGCTTCTGGTTGGCCTGCTGTCAGAAATCTGGGACAAAACTGACCAGATTAAAACACTCAAAATCAAAAATTCGCATCTTAGGCTGGAGTTATCCAAACTTAAGGCGAATTCCCTCAGAACTAGAAAGCTGTTCAAAGCCAGCCCCCTCAAAATACTAGATACCACAGCTAGCAGTGGATCATGGGTTGAGGAATTTGAAACCACCTTTGAATAGCGATCTGTAGGCTTTACCACTAAGTCTTACCTCCAAGAACATGCCGTGCTCAACCGTTGGGGCAAAGAATTCTACTGGCAAGATCCCAGCATCGCCCCAATCCATAGCGCCCCCATTGCCTATAACTTTACCATGGATGATATTGGGGTGGCCTCATTATACACTGCCAGCATCACCGACCTGGTCTGCATTACGCCTGAGACTCAGTCCACTCCTGAGCTTGAGCCCTCCATTTACTTTAACCCTCTGGTCACAATTTACTCCCCTAGGACAAGGCTTGGGGAGGGCATTGTCAGGATTCTCCCTGGATTAGGTGAAAGCCTTGTCCAGGGGGAAATTGATATAATCATATGAAGGGCATAATTTGCAGATGGCCCAATAATTTTGAAAATGGAGTTCAATTTTATGTTTTTGACTGGAATACCAAATTCAGGGCTTTGCCTGAATTATGCCAAATTTGAGGAATATTTACCTTTCCTATTTGTTATCTAATCTCTATCTACCCTTTATCTACTTCCACCTATCCTAATATCAGAACTTTCCTACAGGTCCCATGACACTACCCTTAAATATCCCTATTTCTATCCTTATAATCCCTATTCCTATCCTTACATTTCAAAGCACTATAAATAGTGCTTAATTATTCTCAATAAAGTACTTCTCATCAGAACTCCTATTTTACTTTATTTTACTTTACTTTAATGGAAAACATCTCGTCTAAGGCTGCTAACTTTGAAGCCCTGCCTTCAGATAATCATGCCGCCAGCAATTCCTCCCTGGTGGCCCAACACTTGGATTTATAAATATTCAAAAACAAGAAAAGACAACACAGGTAAACAAATAATTCAGCCCCAAAACCAGCCTTGATTTCTTTATTAATATAATAAAACATGAAAAATGAATTTAAATCCCAACAAGATGGCACTGTGAGTGACACAAGAAAAAAAAACTCCAGAGGATAAAAAACCCCCAGAGGATTTGGTACCTCCAATATATGCCTATAGAGAACATTTTCTGTTTAGGTACAAAAACTAGGCTCACCACAGGATACCAGGTAAGACATGATAAGGGCGGCCCCAAGGCCACCAGAGAGACCCACATGAGAGTGGGAAATGAGAAAGAATTTTGAACTGAGTTAAAATCACACAGGCCTAACTTTTTAAGGTCGCCTTTTTGGGGAGCCCCTCCCACACTATCCTTTATTCCCCTAAGAGCATAAATAATAGCTTGGGAAGGGAACAACCTAGCGCCAAGCCCCAAAGGAGCTGCAAAAACCTCAAATAAGCATTTTACTCGAGATTCAGATTTCTGAATCTTAAGTCAAAATGTAATGATTAGTTTGACCTGGCCATTACACCCCTGCTAAGAAGGAGCCCCCCACAAGAGGGAGCTCCATAGCATGAGGTAACCACCATGAGGGCTTCCGCAACAAAAATGGAGCCAGAACTGGACTGCAAGAGACAGTTCACCCTGAAAGGGTAAACATACCCAAAGCATGGCTAGGCTTTTATCCCACAGAGTGGGCTGACCGTGGGGTGAGGGTCCCATCTGGGCCAGGTCCCCTTGTTGCCAGACAGATCCCTGGTGAGGGGAAAGCCCCACCAGGATTTTGGACCAACAATTGCTTCAGGTCCTGAGTTGGCCATCAATTACCGGCTCCCCCCAGTGCTGGTTATCTGACAACTGGGTCCTGAAGTGACAACTGAGGTCAGACCAAACTGGGGATCTGGTGGCGTGCTAAAAGCACAAAGTGTTCAGAATAATGTAATGTTAAAAAACGTCAAAGTTTTCAACCACCATCTTTCCTAAGATTGGCAGATGGACGCCAAAAGATTGTCTAATATGAAGTTCCCTCAAGGTAAGTGTTTTGACTCATCATACTCACCAATTTAACCCTGAATTTAGGGAAATTCGAAGACAAGAAAAGATGACATAGGTAAATGAGAATTTTAGCCCCAAAACCAGCCTTGATTTCTTTATTAATGAAATAAACATGCTAAAAAATTTAATCCCAATATATATGGCACTGCAAGTAACACAAGGGAAAAACCTCAGAGGATTAAAAAAACCCCAGAGGATTTGGCGCCTCCAATTGACACCCAGAGCTAACATATTTGTTTATACACAGAAACTAGGTTTGCCACAAGATACCAGATAAGACACGGCAAGGGTGGCCCTAAGGCCACTAGAGAGACCCACACAAGAGCGGGAAATGAGAAAGAATTCTGAACTGAGTTCAACATCATATAGGCCAATCTCAAGGTCACCCTTCTGGGAAGCCCCTCCTGCACTATTCTTTATGCTCTTAGGGGCCTAAAGAATAGCTCAGGAGGGGCACAGCCTAGTGTCAAGCCCTGCATGAGCTGCAAAAACCTCAAAAAAGCGTTTTGTTTTGATTTAGAAAGTAAAATCTCAAGTCAAAATGTAACATCTAGTTTAACCTGACCGTTACAGTATCTGCCAATAAACAGTGTTCCGCCTACTTCTTATTACCAATCTAAATTGGTATTGTGGCACACCAGGTGTCTTTTGAGGCATTGGTCAACATGTGAGCAGCGGGTAACTTCATGAGTATGGAGTTGGCCTAGCAGCTCAATCTAGACTTGGATGCAGGGCCATTGGTGTTGGTTGCATCATCAGCCTCCCAACCCTCCTTCAAAGTACAGCACCCTGCGCCTTTCTTGGTCCACCATTTTGGTTTCTGTGATCGCTTCTCTGTGATTCCCAATCTTGTGTTCCCAGTGATTTTGGGTGTTGGTTGGTGGTGTCAGCAGCATGTGAGAATCCGCCTGAGACAAAAACGCTGTCCTTCTCTAGCAATCAGGTGTATGGCGAGTTTCTATTGCTGGACACCCTCACTAATGCTTGTGGCCATGGTTCTATTGCAACTCTTGTTTCCCCTGTAGGTCTTCTGACAGATTTTCCGCTGCATTGATGGACTATCAAATTATCTCTGACTCTGAAAAGGCTAGCCGCCTTCCCTTCATACAGCATTTGATTTTAACTTTTGGACAATGGTGCGATTGGTGAATATAAATTGTTCACTGTACCTGCATATAGCGTAGGAGGATGTGGCTCTCAACGAATTGTTGGATGACATTCTCAAGAAGGGCTGGTTGTTTACGGAGATATTTCCAGTTTCTTCCCCCACTGTCTTTGCCAATAAGGCAGATAAGTCATTTCATCCCTGCATGGATTATGGCACCCTAATAAGATAACGGTTTATGACCCCTACCCACTTCCATTAAAGCAGACTATGGCCAGGTTATTGCCAAGTCGCATGTGTTGTTGAAACTTGATCTTGTTAATTCTTTTAATCAAAGTTGGGTGATGGAAGGTCTGTAATGGCTTACCGCTATCATAATAAAATGAGGCACATTCCAATTTTGAGTGATGCACTTTGGGTTGAAGAACGCGCCAACAACATTCCAGAGAATGACTGATGGCATGCTAGGGGATCTCAGATTCTCTTTCACAGTCGCTTATATTGATGATATCCTGGTACTTTCCCCTCTTCTATACAACATGCAAAGGACCTGGAGGCGGTAGTGGCTGTCCTGCATAAAGCTGTCTTGTTTGTCAAGCCGTCAAAATGTGAACTTTATCAGTAAGAAGTCACCACCTTGGGTAATCTCGTCTTGAAAGATGGTTATGCCATTCCGCTCAGTAAATTAGACGCCATCCGTGAGTGGCTGACTCCAACAACCCAGAAGCAATTAAGAAGCTTATTGAGCACCATTATCTTTTTAAAAGAATTATTTCCTGCACTCTCACAGTTGGCCACCACTGCATCCGCTTACAGGCAAAAATGTACCTTTCTGCTGGACGCCTGAATGCCAGCAGGCATTTGATTCTGTTAAAGAAGTTTTCTTGTCACCACCAGACCTTAATCATGCAGATCCTTCCAAACCCTATACTTGTAGCATTTAATGCATCTTCTGCCACGGTAGTGGCTGTCTTGCTCCAGGAGCACAATGGATTGGAACACCTGTTTGCTTACTATTCCTGCAAGTTTTCTTCAACTGAGCAATCCTGGGTCATCTACAACAAGGAGTTGGCAGCCGTGGCATGGGCCTTGACTCACTGGCGATATCTCTTACAGGGTGCTCAGTATGAGTTGACTGTATGGACTGACCACCAAGCTCTACATTATTTCCTCAATCCAAAGAAGTTGACGCACCTTCTGTCCCAGACCTTCTGGGAATAGTGCAGCTTCAACTTTAAATATGGTTTTGTGAAGGGAGCATTAAATATACTTCCTGATTACCTAAGTTGTAACCCCGCTCTTTACCCAGATGACTCTGATGAGGCGTATCTTGTCACAGTGTTCCTCCCACTTGAATCCTATTTATTGTCTCTACCACAGTTTTAACTTCAGATTTAGCCTCATATGTGATTTTAGGTGTTGCAGGTCTTAGCTGCACATTTGACATTTGCAGAGGAGTGGAACTTATGGTGCGGTTGTCCCTCCCAGCTTCCAAGCATTCTTATATTCTTTGGCTGATGGTATCATCCAGCTTAGGTCATACATGTGGGTCCCTCCTCTCCTCTGAGCTAAAGTCATTCAAGCACATAATGATCCCAGGCATTAGGTCACTTGGGAACAAGAAGTGCATAAATTTGGTTAAGCGTACCTATAACTGGCTTAGCTTGTCAAAAGATTTTCCATCCTGGATTGTGGACTGCATGATTTGCGCGCAGGCCAAATTGGACCAGTTGGGTAGGAATGTACTTCTGAACCCCTTGCATCAGGCAGAAAATCTGTGGACATTGTTTCTGTGAACTTTTTTATTGAGCTATCCTCTCCAAGGGTTTCACAGTGGTTATGGTGGTTATAGACCGCTTTACAAAATTATCCCTGTTTATCCTGTGCTTCTCCTCCATTACTTCTGAAGAGACTTCCCGCCTATCTATGCATCATGTGTTTTTGGTGTTTGGCCTCCTTCAGGAAATTGTCAGTGGCTTCAGGCCCCAATTTACAGTGCGGTTTTAGAACAAGATTTTATGCAATCTTGAAGATTACGCCCTGCCTCTCCACCAAGTACCATCCACAGTGAGATGGTCAAACCAAACGAGTCAACTAGATCCTGGAGCAGTACCTGCGGTGCTACGCTTAAGATGCTCAGGATACCTGGGCAGAATATCTTTCCCTCGCCCAGTTTGCATACAATAATGGAACACATGCGTCCACATCTTCTCCCCATATGAAGCAACCTTGGTTTATAATCCTTCTTTTTCAGTTGGCCCATGCCTTCATATAGAGGTACTGGCTGCTGCCAACCACGCTCAGCATATTTGAAATACCCAGGCCCTGGTTCAGGAGTGTTTAGCTAAAACCATAAGCGATTAAAAATGGTTTGCAGATTGGAAGCGGCTTCAGCTTACCAAATAGAGGTGGGCTCTTATGTCATACTTGACATACGCCACTTGCAGATGTAAGTGCCCTTGTTTAAGTTTTCTAGTTAGTGCTTGGGTCCCCCATTCAGTGGAAAAAGACTTAGGGAATAGAGCCTTCCATCTGAAGTTGCCCCTCACTGGAGGCAACATCCAATATTCCATGTATCCCAGCTGTCCTGATTCAAGGAGGCGATTCCAGCAGACCCAGAGCCCATTGTAATCAAGGGCGTGGAGGAAGCTGAGGTTGAGGCTATCCTGGCGTCCGTTGCTCAATCCACTCCATCAACATTTAGTTGCATGGAAAGGCTATCCAGATTACAAAAATAGTTGGGTTGGTGCTAGGAACTGTGCCACCTGTTCTGAACTGGTCAAGGCTTTCCACGCTACTTACCCTGATGCTCCCCACTCTGCCCAAAAATTGCTATGCTAATGGCAATTAAGTTTCACAAGGCCCACAAGAATGTCACCCTCACTCAATTTCCTGGTGGTGGCCCCCCTTGGCAAAAGGGAAGGGTAATGTAAGTTTGGGGGAGCGCCCTTTATTTGTATTGGAGTTGCTCCATTTCCCATCCAAGAAGGGGCCAAGATGACCAGTGGCTCCCCTCGTCTCCCAGGGTGACCTCACTCATGTGGTTGACAAGCGGTGGGTGATGGTGTACCCTTTGAGGATTCCACTCTCAACCCCAGTTCTTACAAATGAAAAATCAATGGTTCAAAGTAAGGGAATCTGTAGCAAGTTGGCAATGAACTGGCACTTTTTTGGGCAAAGGAGCTGAGTACAATCAACAGCAGCAAATCTTTGACATTAATAGTTGACAATTGCAAAATCTCAGCAACAAGACCCAATGGGTGCACATTTTTATTAACCAAAGCATCTAGTGTCAAATCCTCAGCAAAACTCACTAATGGCATTGGGCCATTGGAATATTTTGTTGCAGGTTTGAACCTGCCCCAGACATATTGGGAACAAATCCTGACAGGCGTGTACATTCTATTAAGAATGCTTCTAATGTCAAATTGTTGGAGGAACTCGCCAATGGCATTGGGCCATTGTAAAATGCTGACGCCATCTTAAAACCTTCCCTGGCAGTTTAAAACCCCCGTCCAACGGTCCTTATTTGGTCAAACAGATGCTGGAGCAACTGGGTGTGGGTAGGTTGGGTGTCCCAAACCCGTTCCTGACCTCATGGGACTTCCCCTATGTGGGGTGTCCTTGGGAGGTTCCCTCTGACTGTTGGTCAAAACGCCATCACTCTATCCATTGAAACTGAAGAAAGTTGAAAATTTAGGAATCTATTGATGAATCAACAGTGACTTGGCCCACTGCCAACAATCTTGAAGTTGGTTTGATATAATTTGTTTTTTCCCTCACTCAACATTTAATGGTTAGGTGAATCTTGAAGGCCCCAATCCCAAGCTTTTCTAAGTTATTCCCCAAAATAAACTATCTTTTTAAGCATTTATAACACACTGAGAAATTGATGATTAATTTTCTACTTTTAAATCTGATAAAATCACATTTACCAAAATCGTTCTTTTTATTATGATGAAATTCAAACAAACTTATAATACCATTTTCCCAGCTCCCAAACTCATATGCCCTGAGGCCATGACAGCCTGTTTTGTCGCTGGGTTGCTATTTACAAATATAGCCTATTGGCGCTCGCTGGGTAAATCTTTCTCAACATATTCAAACGTCATATATGCAGCAGCACCCCTGGCATTTGGGCTTTCCTTTTGGGTGTGTTTGCACCCAGATTGGCAAGCAGGTCTAAACTTTATCTCTCACTATCCTGACAGTCAATCTGAGATGGATAACCTTACCTAGCGAGCCAAATTCAAACATAAAGGCAAAAAGAAAGGGTAAAAAATGGGATCAAACTCAAATGCCCATTCTGGAATCAAAAAGCAAATTTGGATACTTGGAAGTCTGGAAAACGTCCTGAGAATAGCTTGGAACCCTTTGGCTGATATTACCATGGGAAATTAAGGATTTTAACCATTTGATATACAGATCAAAATTAGAAATTGTTCCCCACTACTGTAGTTCAGCTTTTCAGCTCTCCACCCATCCCTCCATAAGGCTTAGCAACCTCTTATTGGTAGAGTGTTTGGTTATTCTTTTTCCTTAATTTACTATTAAGTTGAAATTAAATACTTATTAGAACACATATTTTGGTCATTTAAATAAGTAAAATAGTGTTAAAATATTGGGATTTGTTGCTCACTTTTAGCCCTGAATTTCAACTGCACAGATTTGTGTTCCTAGCGAGATTATTTGAATGAGATTGTTATACTGGGGCAATAATAGTATGAAGACTATTATTATAGTTGATTGCCCAAAAGCCATGTTGAGAGTTAAGTCCAACGCTAAACTGGTGCTTCTTCCTCTTGAAGATACTTTGATGCTGGTATGGAACACTTTCCCTATTCCCTTCTCGCAGAGCCAAGCAGAGATTTTGATATTGCCAACCTAAGGATATCTGATTCTTACACTCTTCTCTTAAGAGTAATGTTTAAAACAACCAATGTTTAAACAACTTAAGCTAATATCAGTGTGAATCTAGTTCTATTAGAGAATTATTTGGGGTTTTTATAGTTAGAATCGGCATACAACTTTTCAGCTGTCTGATGAGAATATTTGTGCTCCTATACTGGTTTTGACCCTTAGTGTTAGGCACCGAATCTCGTTGAGTACTGTTGCCTTGGGTTTTCTAAGCAGCATAATCCTTGGGCGTTTGGCAGACCAAAAAATTGGTATTTGGTACATGAAACTGATTGTTCTGGACAATGATGATTCCACTCTTCCTCCAGCATTCAAACGTTTTGGTAGTTTCTGATAACTCCAATCCATTTTGCTCTGAACAATTCACTATAATTCAACTATTGGGAAAATAACCAATATCAAATTATTGCTTAATTTCATTGGGGATGATGCTTGATGCTTTTATCATCTGTTGGCAGCCTTGCATATCATTGGGGATGATTCCCGATGAAATTATCATCTATTGGCAGCCTCAAATATCATCAGTGATGATGCCCAACGATAATTCATAGTTGGCAACTTCTAATATCATCAGGGATTCCACCTGACGATATTCTCATCAGTCAGCCACTATTGCTGACCCTCTATGACTATAACCTAATTGTTAAATCTCATATTCGGTCAAGGGATTAGACTATGTGGTCATCTGCAATTCTGACAAATAGCAAATGAGCAACAATTTCTGGCATTAAAGCCTTTTAAACCCCCTCCAACACGCCCACGCAGAGCTCATTAGAACCAGTATGCCTTGTGGACTGTGGAGCCATTGTGGGTCTTGGCATACCCATAAATGAAGCCAGGTCTTTCCTTGGCACGCTCTATTCCTAACATACTTCATCCCAACTTCACAATAAAATTAAAAAAGAACAAAGATTTCTTAAATGGAGAACAATGACAAAAAAATATATTATAGATATTTTTATTTAAACGAGGTAAGCTGACCAGGGGACAGACATTACCAAATATATGTAAAACTAAGAGAATAACTAAGAAATATAAAAATTGGGCACCCCAGGGTACTCAAGTTACCCCTGTTGCCAGCGGGACTGCCAGGTATGGGGGGTTGGTGCACTACTCTGAGGGGGTTTCCCCTGCTATGGAGCAGGTGTGAAGGAAAGGGTCTGTGTGGAGGAACCAGACTGGGAACCATGATTCTATGAGCGCTTTTTGTCTTGGTCTCATATATCCATAGAGCCAGGCTTGGAAGTGCTCTAGTAAGTGGACATGGAATCTGTTAATAATCCCACAAATGGTTGAGACTGTGCCCTTGAACGCATCTAAAGCAATTGTGTGTACTGTCCACATTGCAATGGGTATTATTAGGGAGCGGAGTGTAGATGGGATTGGTGACTTAATCTGGAGCGCGAAGATACTCTTTTGATATCAAGAATTCCTGTTCGTTTTGAATCTTGAGCAGGCGTGCGACTTCCTGCCATATAGCTTTGGTTGGGGGGCATGTTTCTAGGCGGTGATGTAGGGATCCCTCCCCTCCACATACTGCACATGTTTTGTGGAGGGAGTTGGAGCGGTCCGCCGTCCTATAGGTCCTTCTCAAACAGCGCCAGGCGTTTGCTCTTATCCTTGGTTGTAGGAGTGGGTGGTGTGTCTTTTTTACATTGCTTTCTGTGTGGTTAAATCATAAGGAATGTCCAGCATATCTAGGTATTCTATCCTAGCTATGCTTGGGGTTGTTGCGAGCATATCCCTCTGGGGGTGGTTTTCTGGGTTTCTTAATTTGAATTGGGGGCTGGGTCATCCCCTTCCCTGTATAGTACCCATGTTCTCTATGGTCCATCCCATATGGCGGATAGTTTGGAGGATATGTTTGAAATGAGGGGAGGTTCCATGTGGACCTGTTGCAGTAGGGTGCTTGGCAAGGTATGAAAGTAGTCTGGGTGGACTATGTGGGTTGGTTAATTTGAGCGCCTGTGCAAAGTTAGTCCTTGCTGCTCTGGACCAATGTTGTTGTGGGAGGTCTGGAGCAAGGATTTCCTTTATCCAGGTACCTAGGATGTGATTGGCATGGCTCTCTCAAAATCTATTAGTCCCATGCCTCCGCTTGAGCGTGGGCCAAATAGTGTTTCCATCTGTATAGGAGGGTGAGAGCCAGGCCACAGCCAGCCCTGGATAAGCGCGCGATTTGAGGTTATAAAGGTAGGTGAGAAGGCTATCGCATGGGCCTGGTACCACATTATTGGGAGGATGAGCGAGTTAGCAACTGTAACTCGTCCTGTTAATCCTGGGGGTTCTTCCCTTGAGGGAGGCGATGCGTTTGGATACCCTTTGTAACAGGTTACTTTCCATTGTCTCATTAGCATATCCCCCTGATTCTAGCCAGATTCCAAGGTGTCAGACAGGAGTGGTGGTGGGAGGTGTTGCAAAGGGTAATATAATTGGGTTTTTTATTCGAGTGTTGGTGTGAGGTTCTGATGTTGTGGCCCAATTGTTTGTGTATTTGCCTAAAAGAATGATTTCTGTCTTCCTTTTGTTGATCGATGCATTGCTCACCTTGGAGTATTCCTCTAGAGTGTGTTCCAGCTGTTGGGCATCTTCATTGTTTGCTATACCTGCTACGCAGTCATCTGCAAAGGCCAGTATCTTGACTGTTGGTTGTCCTTGTGCGGTTATCCCCATGAGACATGAGTCAGTTACTCGGAGGAGCAGGTCAAAGCTGAAATTGTATAGCAGTGGGCTGAGGGATCCCCTTGTTTGAGCCCTCTGTTTGGTTTAATCTTGTTTGTTAGGAATCCATGGCCGCATACAGCCATGGTTGCAGATTCTGTTAGGAGCATTGCCTATTTTATGAATCTTGGTGGGAGTTTGAAGGCATGTAGACATTCTTTTAGGTATGGCCAGCTAACACGGTCATACGCCTTTTCCTGATCCAAGAAGACCAGGGCACCAGTTGCTTTGGATTGGCAAATATTTGCAACAGGGTGAATGTTGTTCCATATTGAACGCCTTGGTATAAACCCAAACTGGTTGGGTGATAGGACGTCAGATGCAATTGCGCCTAATCTAGATGCTAGAATTTTTGTTAGAATTTTTGTGTCAGTGATGGAGAGTGCAATTGGGCGCCAGTTGGCCAGATCCAACTTGTCACCCTTTTTATACAAGGTTATAACATAGGATTCATGGCCTCCTGGTAATAGGAGTGTTTCCAACAAACTCTGGTTCATTGACGCCAATAGGAGGGGGGCGATTTGTTGAAAATATTTTTTGTAAAATTCGTAGGGTATCACATCAGGCCCTGGGCATTTCCTACGTGGTGCACCGCGAATTGTTTCCCAAAGCTCCTCACGTGTGATAAGGGATAGTATATTGTAATTTGGTGGTGTACTTTGTATCTTGGCAGTTTGAATAAATTCTTTAATTTTTTGTGGATCTGTTGGCATATTGCAATATAATTTGGTGTAATAGCGGTGTACTTCCGCCTTGACCTCCTCAGGGTCAGTTGCCACAGTGCTGTTGGTCTTGCAGACCTGTGTGCACGTGGGCTGGTTTCCGTGGGAGTGGAATTGGTGGAAAAAGTATGTTGAACAGGTTTTGCCTTCCTTTATGAACTTACCTTTGTCCAATACTTTGATTCTGTGTTGGTGTTCAAAGATGAGATTGTTAAGTTGAGCTAAAATTTTTGCCCATTTGCGTCCCCAATTAGGGCTATAGCCAGATCTCAGAGTATTTATTTCCAGGTGGTCTAGTTCTGCCAAGGTACGCTTGATTGTGGCTGTATCCGCGGTGTACTTGTGTGATGCAATATGTCAGGTTTTGTTGATTAAACCTTTTTTGAAATTTTCCCATGTTCTGATGGGATCTGAAGTGAATGGGGCTGTGAATTCTGGGTTTGTAGCCTTGTTTTCAACCCAGTCAAATATCTCAGGCAATTGATATTTTCTGGGTGAAGCTTTCTCCAAGGCGACACCTGTTTGTGGGATTGGGTTGGTGCTAACTGCACCATAACTAATCGGTGATCAGAAAAATTGATCTTTTTTGTTGTAAATTTGGAGATTCTTGAGTGGCGGGATTGTGGGATGAGGATGTGGTCAATACAACTCATTGATATGAGCAGTCCCTCACGTATGTTGGGTCTTGTCATATGGGGAAGGATTGGTGAATTGGGAGGAAGAGCATCCTGTAAGCCAAGAGATGCCTTCATTGTGCGATATTCAATGTGTCCAGGTGGGTATCCCCTGGGATTAGGCCATTGATCTGTATTGGGGTTATCCCAGCAGTTGAAATCGCCTAACATGATGATATCTGGTGGGAGGGTGAGGGTAGAAATTTTTTCAAAAAAATTTTCTCTCAGTTGCAGTGCACGGTGCATAGATACATGCTAACAAAATTATTTCATCTTGGCATGTGATTGTTGCTACCAGGACTCAACTGTGCAAGTGTGATGATGAATTTGTAATTTTAAATTTTTTGTTGTTTTGGATTATCACCCCACAGTGAGATATCCATACTGATTGTGATGGTGCGACCCTGGTTGACCAGGATTCTTCTTCCCTTGTAGGCAGTGGGTTTCTTGGATGGCCAAGATGTCTACAAGAGGTTTTTTTCAGGAATGCCAGCTTTTGGCTTGGGACGTATGAGCTCTGGCTCCCGCAATATTTAACGTCCCTATTGACACTGAGGTGCCCGTGGCACCTCAGGAGCGGTTGGGAGGACCCTCTGGTCCTATCCCACCGCGGCTCATTTTGGCCATGCTCCACATCTGTACTCCAACTCTTTCACTGCCATTGTTGGTTCCCTTGATCTGACCCAATGATTCAAGGGAATTTCGGTTTTTTGCATTTGCATCAACTTTTCCTGCACAGGTCTCATGTTGATTTGATGCAGGTTGTTGATTGGATTTTATATTTTTGAGGTTCAACTTTGTTGCATTGTGCACCGCATTTTCACCCAAATTGCGGTTACATTGTTCCTCAGTATGTGCATGACTGATGACGCTTTGTGGCTCAGTCTGGTTACTGTGAAAATTTTTGACCTGGGCATATTGTTCTGATTGGTTGGTTTGGTGAATATCTGAAATATCCTCCTAAATTTGTCCATGGTTAATGGCGGATTCCACATGTGCCACCGCTTCAGCCACTGCTCTCTTGCAGGCTTTTTGTGCTGCTTTACGCTGTTTACTTGTAACTGGGTCCACGATGGAGTATAGTCCATCTTCACCCCAGCAGAATGGGTGGTGGCCATCAGTCATTTTGGCGAAGCTTTCATTATCTTCATCCATAGCTTCTTCACAAAAATCATTTTCCATTAAGCCCTCTTTTACAGGGCATGCATGTTCCTTGTGGCCCAGTGAGCCACAGTATTTGCAAATGGGTGGTGCGCGTTCTGGTGTAACTTGGAATGCAGCCAACTGGCCCCCATCTGCAAATGAAATTCTGCTGCGCAGGGAATTCTGGATAAATCCTCTTCCACTTCTGGGAAGGGGTTGATTACAGCGATAGCTTTGCCTGTGCACAGGTCAGGCATTAAGTGAAATCGCTGTAATTCAAGTTATTGGATTTCTCTGTAGGCCACAAGACCTTTGCGGAGCTCCTCCTTGATTACCTTATGAGGAAGGTTGGTGGGGAGCGAGTCAAAGGAGATGAACAAAGTTTTTGCTTTGTTCCATCTGGTGCGCGCGGTGCACACAATTTTTTTGCCCTCAGGGAGGGCAATTTTCATGCAGATTTTTGCTGCGGCATTGGCTTCATTGGCTAATTCAAAACCAATATCAATCCAGCTGCATCCCATGTTGTTGGTGGCTACATACACCGCATGAGGGAAAAGTGAGGGCTGTGCCTCACATATTTTCTCCCACAGGGTTGGTGACTCATCCCCAAGGAAGAGTCTGATCCCATGTTCCACCTTTGACAAAGGTTGGTTGAATTGAATGTACATATATTGCGCATGCTTTACAGTAAATACCATAAACCCAGATGGTGTCTGAGTTTGCAATTTATTTGCAGATTGGGTTCCTGGTCCCCCTCCAGGGCGTTTCTTGCCCTTAGTTGCACCATTAAGCGCACCGCTTGCCATGACGCTCACCCATGTTGTATTATTTTTGTTACTAAAGTCGCCCATCTTTCCTGTGTGTGATTATCCAAATTTGTTGTTTGAATCAAATTGTAGTAACTAAAGTGATTGTTACAAGAAAGAAAAGCTAGTATATCATAGATAAAGCACCAAAATACCTAAAGTTGTATTTAATGATATTACTTTTATTGTTATAAATGATTAATTTTCAAATTGGTACATATGGACCCACAATTTTTTTAATCTGTGATGGACCTCTCACCAGCTCCATGGGCCCCTGTAGTTCTGTATGACCTTTTTATAAATCACTTATATAGTTTATAATTTACCAATTGAAGCTTTTTCAGGCATAAGGCCTAAAATCATTAATTTTAGGTTAAAAAGCTCCAAGAAAGTTTTTATAATACTAATTTGCAATTAGATGAATTTGGTATTATATACTTTTTAAATATGCCAACTAAAAAAGATAGGTTAATTGCTCCAACTAACTTGTCATTTAATTAATATATGGATTTAGGGCCTATTTAACCCTTAGCTCAGCCTGAAACCTTAACTGCTAACCTTACACCATTTAATGTGCCTCTCTATCAATATTGAGATCCTGGAAAATCCTTCAGTCTACCTGGACTGAGCATTTAAGGTCCAAAGTAACAGCTTGATTAAAATCTGTAGATTTGAACTCTAAAATTTAAATAAGTTGGTTTATCCATCAATTTTTATTTTAAATCTGAGATATATATTTCTATATATTTTTGCAATCCAAATAGTGCTTTAGATCAGCTGGTGGATTGCAGTTTGTTTGAGGCATGTCTCAAGCGGTTTGATAACTCCAAAATCACAGAGCAACGCATAATGTCATTTATATTACAGAAAATCAATTAAAATCGTTAACTCTTACTTTAAAATTATTCAAACTTATAGTATTCCCAATTAATTGGAATAAAATCCTTTTTTGCAAGTAAAATTAAAATTAAATGAGACAGATTGACCTTGGGACAAATATACTGTGCTGAGTTTCTTATCCTGTGCTGGTTTCAACATGTTTGACTAAAACCTGACCCAGAGTGGAGCAGAAACCACCCCCTATGCTATACACTCCTCTTGTTTTGCAAGTAAAAAAACTTAAAATTTTTATAAAAAGAGTTAGCTAAAAACTCAGGCAAAAATAAAGATTTACAAAATTATAACTTTGAAATTTTGATAAATCTTCAAACAAGATGAATTATTTTAATATTGATATTAATAATTCTTCCTGTCAGTATTATGGTGGATATTGTCTTGCCACCTGTTCAGAATCAACTTTTTCCTCCTGATTAGAACCCTCTGCTGATTTACCTATTATCAATCTTCCATGTGTAGAAGACAAGTATCTTGGAAAGTTTTACCAACTGTAATGTATTAAAATGCACATCTCATCTTGTTGGGTTACCCAGTTGTATATCTCTTTTTGACTGACCTTTGTAACTAATCTGGGTGATACCCCTTACTTGCCAATATCAACCAAGTCCTGATGGTTGGAGTCCCTATAAATACAAAACTAACTGGGTTCACCCTCAAGGCCCTCTTAAGTCTTATAATCCTTAAGGTGAGCAATTGGATGATGTCTGACACTTTTTAATTGTTAGCTTTACAGTATAAGATAATGAAAATCACTTAACTGACATATGAGCTAGTATTACAGTATAGTCTTATTCAAGTGTTGCTGATATTGATCTTAGTTTAGTCTAAAATGAATTATGATCTATTCTCACCCTTTATCTTTACTGTGCTATCATCCCCTACATTCCTGAATCTACTTCCTGCTTCACATGTGATGTGCACCTATCCCTTATCATAGTTTTGATTCTCTTCTGGTACTTTAATAGTGCCAACCTTTTTTGCTTGATAAGATACATTAGACCATTTATATTTAATTTAATTTAAAGTCAATTCTCTGGAACAAAAGAGTCATGTGCCATTGTCTGACATAAAAAGCTTAGCTATCCAAGAATAGTTGAAACCTCTAAACCTTTATAAGGTTAAGCGCTATTTCAACCCAAGTTACCTAACCCAGGCATCTATAAGTACCTTACCTATCATTTCCAGCTTGGTACAAACTACAGCAAAGCCAAGAGTAAGTTAAAAACTATAAAGATATTATAAAAACATTTTTTGTGATACTGATATACGGTCTTATATTAGATTTAAGTAATAAGAAAGTATGAAGAACTCTTATATCTTTGTCACCTGTATATTAGCCAATCATAAATTCAGCATGCACTCAATCCCTAACTATTTAAAAATGAGACCAAGGTGTTAATTACTTGACAATCCATCTATATAATAAATAACATCTATCAAATATCTATCTATATAGATAATTTCTATCTATCTGTATAGAGAAACTCTAATAGGATATACAAATGTCCATGGTGAGCTTATAATCTACTGAACCAATTTTTATGTGACTTTGCATGCTCATAACAATACAATAATGAGGTATATCCACCAAAATAAAATCTATAGCAGATAAATTACTTAAAAGGAATGTGATCAACAATTAAACTATTCTACAGCTTTTAACATCTAGTTTCAAGTATTTTTTTACATATCCAACCTATCAGAGGATAAGAATTGTCAGAAAATTAATCAGATAGATCTCTCATAATCATAAATGAGGCCAAAATAAGTTGGTACCGTGAACTGATTAATTATTATAGTTTGATGTTATTTTAATAATAATGTGCCAATTTGTGCACCTCACTTAGCTGTGTTGAGCTATTTTTAAGATTTCACCAAGTCTGGGTGTATTGGAGCCAATCCCCAACAGCAAATTATTTAACTGAGGCAAGCCGACCAGGGGACAGGCATTACCAAAAGAAAGAAACAACATGAAACCTGAACAGGGTCAACTCCATCGAAGAAAGTTTTTCCACCTCCGGATCGGGACTCAAATTTTTCTGGTTACGTCATGGGTGAGGTTTTCGTGTTATTAGACCTACTGACCACTAATAGCTTCCTTTGGCTGGCACCCCGATCGATGTGCGAAGGGCGGGAATCGAACCCGCAACCTTCAGGTTGGTAGCCGTACGCCCTTACCGACTCGCCTTCCACCCCCCAATAGCAAATTAGATTATTTGATTCACTGTCAATTTACACTGAAGTTGATTCACATTTTATTAAATTTAGCAAACCAACACCAGCAACTGAAGCTGAGGATGTTAATATAAAATTATGGCAAATTAAGAGTTTAACAGTGAGGTGTTTAGGATTACTAGTGACTAAATGCCAAGAATGTTCTAATCATGTACTATTTATGATTAGCCAGTGACTTATCCTGAGGATAACCATATTGCAGGCAGAATACCAATAATTCTGATAAGTAAGTGACCAATGATCATTCTGCCACCTAAAACTTCTAAATTACTTATAACTAAAAGCTGAGATATTATATAATATATTTTATAGTAAACTTATTCTATGAACCAATGACTGATGCTGAGGATGAGTCAACCTGATATTAGAAGTTCAAGTGTAAACAAATAAGAGGTGATGATTGCCAGCAAAAGGCTGATGATTAAGTGGGTTGCTGGCAATAGAGGCCAATCATTGTTGATATGTGTGAACCACGTTTTTGCAAAAAAAGTTCTTGAATAGATAATTGCAATTTTCTCTTAATAAAGATCTCTCTTACGCCTACTTTTATTAGTTGTAAGTAGTGAAAAAAGCTAGATGGTAAAGGTGGGACTAGAGATCACCAAGGTAGGTGCTGGGTAATGCACATGGAGTGGCCACTGCCAACTCCTATACCTCACTGCAACAGGGAATCCCCACAAGAGCTTGGCCAACTGGCCACCAACAATAATGAACTGAGGTCCATCAGCTATGAGGGTTGAAGGTAGACAGGAGTGGGGCTGCCTGCAATGGGGGAAAAACTTGCTGGGTTTGCCCAAGAGGGCTGGTAATTAGCCATGAGGTAGAAGTAGCAAGGGGTTGGGCTACCCAGAAAGGGGCTGAAGACCATCAGTGCACTTCTAAGAGGGGCTAATGTTGCCAAGTTGAATTTGTTGGTCTGCTGGGTAGGTGGGTTGCCTGCAGACTTATAGTGGAAATGTACACCAAGGAAGGCAAAACAGCAAGGGCCAGAAGTCCTCATACTGTGTGGCTTGGAACACTAACAGATCCCTAATGTAGTGATTGTAAAATTTGTGACAAGAACAAAAGTATTCAATAAGCAATATCTGTTAAATAGTAAAAATTATCTAAATAATTATCTTAAAAGTAAAAGAGGTAGGTCAACCAAGGGGACAAATATACTGCACCAAGTTTTTAGACCTGTGCTGGTTTTGAACTTGTTTCAATAAAAACCTGACTTAGAGTGGAGCAGGAACCACCCTGCTATGTTACTCCTCCTAAATAATTATCTTACCAAACATAATTACTGAATTATATCAGGTATCAATGAAAGATTTATACTTTATTTGGTAACTATGTTGAAAATAATCAAAATATTATAAAAGCTCATTAAAAACCTGTAGCTTGGTAAATAATTACATCATTGTGAATTATATAATAAACATCAACGATATATTATCTATGCCTTTTTTTTACTTTTATATCATTATTAAGTAAATTACAATATATCTAAAATCTTAAATTATATTCAAGGTGGGCTGACCTGAGGATAATACTGCACCAATTAAGAGGAATTGAATTAATGGGAAAAGAGTACAAAACAAGAAAACCCTCCATGCATGGTGTTCTGATAGGCCAGGAACTCTATGAACTGCTTTTCTATTCACTATCACAATCCAGGGCATTGGTGCACAACGCCAACGCAGTCATAATTGTCCCCTACCCAAAGTTTATCTACTGGGATTGAACTCAGGAAGCAGTGGTCATTGAGTCCATACTCTACCACTGGGGTATCATCCCTCCAGTAATCTACATATAGTACTAAAAATAGTTGATTAAATCACCTAATCTCTAATGAGCCCACTTGAGATTTGATCTCTAAGCCTCATGCCATAAAAATCAGTTATAGATCTGATAGATAATAATTCTGAACAATGTTGGGTAAATGGTAAATTATATAGTTAATCTTTAGAGGGGTCCAGGTTGTCTAGGGTAAATCTCAGGAACTATAAAACCAATATTGATGAAACTTTGCATACTCATTGCAGGTACCCAACGGAAGGTTTCCACTTTATTTGGTAATAGTAGGTCAAAAAGGGATAAAGTTACTGTAGAATAAACTCTTTTTGCAATACTGATATATTTAATTTCTAACTAAATTCAAGTTCTAAGAGGGTGAGGAAAGCTTTTAACCTTTGCCATCTTGATATTAACCAATTTAAAATTAATATGAACTCAACCTCTGGTTATCCTATGAGAGGATTAAGCTGCCAATTAAGTAAACATTTATCTACATAGTGATTAACCATCTATTTGCTTCCTATCTATATAAACTAAATCTCTGAAAGGGATCCACATTTGTCCATGCTAATCTAAGAATCTACTTAAACAATTTAATATAACTTTATATACTTATAGCTTTGTGATAATGAAGCATTATCTGCTTAAACTTTGGAACTAAATCAGATAACATACTTGGAAGGAACTTGACTGATGATTAAATATTTTTCAGTTTTGTTTATTTTAATATTAGTTATAAATATCTTCAGTCTGTCAAGGTGCTCAGTATAATAACAGTAGATGATATTTGATATTTACAAATTGTTTTAGATATTTTACTCATTTTTAGTATTTTGCCAAACTTAAGTACTCAATTACAACAGGCACCGAACAAAAGATTTTCCACTTTATTTGGTAATCATAGATTGAAAAAAATCAAAGTTTATAAAAACTTATCTTTAACCCACAGCTTTGCACATGATTACTTCATTAAAAATTATATGAACACCAGTAATATAGTATTTATACCTTTTTTCTTTAATTTTATATCATTGGTAAGTGATTTTATATCATATACAATATAAGAAACCTTAAAATAATTGATTAGAATCATTTGGTTTTCAACGAGCTCAATGAAATTTGATCTCTGAGCCTCATGCAGTAACATGATGGGTTATGGATTAAATAAACTATAAACCTATGCAATGTTGAATAAACTGGCTAGTATTAAATATTATTGCTTGTATATCAATCTATCTATAACTAGGCGCAACCGATGGTTATTGAAAAACTTAAGTAGTTTCATACTAATAAACATTTGTTCTACTTAATAATCAAAGTAATCCATTTTTGTTAATTTGGCAGCCTTATCTGAAAACTGAGTGCACCAACTTTGCAAATATTTTTGAAGGTATTTGACTAGAAAACATAAACTTTTAGAAGAATTTAAAATTTGTAACTGCTACTCGGTTGTAAGATTATACCGCCTATCTGTTAAAATTTACATTATGCCAAAACTGCCTAAATACAGCTTTCTATCAACTTAAAAAATTAGTCGCGCTTCTATCTAAGCTAAGGACCTAAATGAGCTTTGCAAGCTAGAACCAGAATTGTATTTCCAAAAACTCACGGATATAGCAAAAAGTAAGCCTTATGGTTTCACTCAAAAGGTCTCTTAGAATAATTAAATAAATATAAAGAATCAATTATAGCAACTATCAACACTCACGGAGGTTAATTAAATTTATATTATAAAATTAATTATATCACTTTTTTAAGTGCTCGATACGTCATTAAAAGTTAGTCGCTCAATAAAATAATAACTTATAAAAGGTCAGTTAGTACTAAAAGATGAATAAAATTTAAAGTCAAAACTTTAAGTTAATCTTGATACAATCAGAAGTACCTTTTCAAGCACGTTTAGTTAGTAAACTGCTGTGCAAAAATGATTGGTTGAACTTAAACCTCTATCGTTGCCAAAACAATGAACTAATTATAGCAGATCACTAGTTAAAGCTATCATATTAAAATATAAAAAATTGCACCATAAAGTGAAAGTTCTAAAAGCCAAAAGTAATTAAATTAATAGTGCAAGCCATACTAAAAGCTTATATTTTTGCGCATAAACTGAGTGACATAATTGAGTTTATTCTAATAAAAAAGTAAAACAAAGGATATTAATTGAAATAGAGACAATTAAACAGCTGAACCAGTCGGAACATCAATGTCTAGCTTAAACGTATTTTCATCAAGAATCTTTTGCACCTCGCTTTTGATATATCTAGCCATATCTTGTTTAACGAATAAATGTGAATCATCAAGATCAAATAAGATGAAGTTTTGTCTTTCGTTAAGCTCTAGTAAAATCTGCTTAACAGTTGGATCACTAAACAAATGGATGGAGTTCAATACATCAAATGAGAAAAAATTACCACATGACAAAGGCTCCTATTAAAAATATCAGCAAAAATAAGCATACAACGACGACCAGAAAACTTGTAAGTAAAAAAGGCAAGGCTACAATTTTACTCAAGTATCTCGATCTAAATCAATAGAACAATATAAAAATTTCGGCAGTATTTTTTTAAAAAATTGAAAATACAACGGTTATTTAATGAAAAATCTGGCACTAAAAATATGTTAAATAATTTAAAGAGAAGGCTTTGTTTCAGCAGAGTAAAAAGTAAACTAATAGTAAAAACGAACGACTGAAATATCGAATAAGAATAAAGCCCCTAATCTACAGAAGGATGTAAAGGGCTTTTAAAATAAAAATTTGGATTACCTGAATATGTTTTTGTCATAAGAATTTGTTTTAACCTAGAGGCTAAAAGGTAGTTAACTTAATTGCAAAAAACTAAATCTGAACCCTTGATAGGAAGAGATAATAGTCGAACGATAAAAAAGTGAACTCGTTGTTTTGAAAAGTAGAACATATCTCCATATATAAAAATCGTTTTATGTGTGTACAGCCGATTTACCCGTGCTTCGCTACGGTGTCTATAAAATTAAAGATTTTCAATTATTAATTTAGATTTTATATTATAGATAAACAAAACCACTCAGCCAAATCTAATTGCTCAATCGAATCAACCAAAAACCACCAACCACTTAGGCAAACCTAACTGAACTTATCAAAACAACCAATAATCACCCCTTAAACTAAACTGTGTCCGATTGATTTGACCAAAAGCCATCAACCACATGGCCGAATAAAATAAACCTATCGAATCAATCAAATAATACCAAACTGCTACCCAAAACATCCCTATATATTTAAAATCATCGTGTACATGACATATCTTCCAAACTACTAAATCAAGTTCTACTTAACTTGCCAAAAGTATTTTATTAAATAGGTGAACCAAATTAGGCAGGTTTTTAAAATATATAAACCTAACATCCAGATACCCGTGCTTTGCTACGGTATTTAGTTTATCAAATGATAAGCTCACATTGTAGCCTATAGGCTGTGCCAGCACTACTCTCAAGCCACTCGGACTAACAGCTTCGCTGTTGCCCTCGTGGCTGGTGAACTGATTATCCCAACTACTTAATCTACTTAAACTCTAATACTGATTTTTGTTGAGTTTCAGGTGAGCAATTTGGTGAATTATTAGATAGTATTCGCCAATTCTCACCCACTCACCCAAATAGATTGAATCCATCAGGCTTGATAATTTCAGATACGATCTTATTTGCCAATTCTTACCCACTCATCCAAATAGATTAAACTTATCAGACTCGATTAGCTTCAGATGACAAAGTGTGAATTATTAGATAATATTCGCCAATTCTTACCCACTCACCCAAACAGATTGAACCCATCAGGCTCGATAGTTTCAGATTTCAGTCAGTAATCAGCGAATGTGTTTTAAAAAGTAGATTAGGGATTTGATGGCGTTTCAGGGGCACATTGAGGTAAGAATAATGTAATAAATGGAAATATAACAGCTTCTAAACTCCATAAGCCTTATGGTAGGTGCCATTAGACAATGCTGAAATATTGTCCAGCACATAGCTGAACTATTGAGGTAAGCGTTATAGCTTAATGAAACTAAGTTAACCTTGGAATTAGTAAAACTTGAATGAAGAAAAAGAACAGGTAAGCAAGATTGAAACCCCTGATTTAACCTTTATTTTTAATCAGATAATAAGATTGGCAAGCAATGTATCATTCCTAAAATGCCATGGCAATGTAAACTTGGCAAGAAAATAAACAGAACAATTGGTGAAGCCAAGGCAAAGAGCTCAGGTTTTTGTTACATGACAAAAATATCATGTCATAGAAACCACAAGGTAAGTTAAGGTAGAGGCCAAAGTGGCCCCTTAGAGGAAGAAAATTTAAACTGAGGTTTGGAAACTGCAGGATGACCTTTTTAAAGTCACACTTTAGAATCCCCTTCATGCGCCATTCTTTTCTCTTTTGAGCTTAAAATATGGTGTCAGACATTTGCCCTCTCAGCTACCAGATAAGAATGTTGTGGGTTTAAATTGGCTAAGAAGAGAAAATATCAGACATTTATTAGTTATTAGTTCATGATAGTAATGTCATTTTAAGTAATAATAGTAATAAGAAAATTGGCCAAAAGACCCTGACTGATTCTTGGTAAAACCCTGCTAATTGGGGTAACACTAGTTAAAAACCTCATAGGCAATTAACCAGAAGTTTAGCAGTTGTATTATTCTGACTTTGCAGTGGACTATGGGACATCCATTGGAGAGATCTCCCCCAGCCTCTACTAGTCCCAATCCAGCACCTACAAGGGGACCACCCCTTTTATAGGTGTGGCTGGGATCCCCAAGGTGAAATAATTTTTGGGAAAGGGGATTGGCTCAAATATTATATTAAGTTGTTATCTCACAGTTATATCTTACCCAAAATAATTCCCATTCATTATTCCACCTAAATGAAGCGTGTTTCCAAGCTTTGATAGGCCAACTTCACATATTTACTCTTTATGACTAGTCTAATGTGGGATCCACCAATGGATGCCACAAATAATTTGTTTAAAGTGAGAATTTTACTTTATAATAAAAGTATAAAATAACGCTTTGTTAAAGTTTTTTATGTTTTTATTGTTTTAGGCAGGGCAAAACCAAGAAAGGTCCTTTTCTCAATACTAGTTTTTCCTATTTAAACTAGTTCAGATTTTGAGACCATGGGTATTTGAGGCAAAAGAATATAAAGCTGAGTTATCTAAATTAGGAAATATAGGCTTTCAGCCTATCAGATCAAAGATAAATATTTTGAGGCAAAACTGACCCATGTGGTAATGATTTGATGAATTGTATCCAATCACCAGCAAGTAAAATCTTTTCACCTCAGTGGTGGTCAGACTTGTGTGGTAATGATTGGTTAATTTTTACCCTATCATTGTCATAAAATCTTTGCACCTCAGCAGTGGTCAGACTCAAATGATTGGTTAATTTTGCACCTTCATTGTCAAGTAAAATCTTCTCACCTCAGCGGTGGTCAGACTCATGTGGTAATGATTGGTTAATTTGTACCCAATCATCAATGGGTAAAATCTTCTCACCTTGGGAGGGTTCAGATCCAGTGGTAATGATTGGTTAATTTGCACCCAATCATTGATGGGTAAAATCTTCTCACCTCAGGCGGTGGGAAGACTCATGTGGTATCAAACACCTCAAATTTGGCCAAGAAGTCAGAGTAATCCTATTATTAGTTATTACCTTTTTAAGCCAATTTTTGTGATAAACCATATTTTTCTGATAGTTAGGATTCCACCAAGAATCCGCCAAGGTCTTTTTGCCATGGGTACTCATATCATTGATATCCACAATATTATTTGATGATTGGGCAGGAGATGGGCCAATCATGGTAGCAGATTTGGGAGCACTAATACCTCCAACATTCTTTTTCTTAAATCAAAAAGGAGAATGTCTGACATTGCCCCCCTCAAGAATGTTGGGAGAATGTTGGAAAGGGGTTTATGTTGTGGCTAATGTTATGGTAGTATAATGGACCTTATCAGCCACTTGAGATGTAGGAAGGGGGTGCAGAGCTCATTGGCAGCCTGCCCTTCTTTAGTCACTGTTTTTGTGAGGTTGGTGTACATGCAAGAGTATTCCTTCTTGCTGGGTTCTGTATTGGCTAGAACTAAGGGAACTTCATAATTGAGCAATGACAAGAACCCTTGCTTCATATTGATAATGCCATCATATTCAATCATAAACTGAGTACCTATAAGCATATCATAAGCGTTATTATCCAAAGCCACTGCGGGGGCTGATAGAATAAGCTTCCCAATACAAATGGGAAGGGACGAGTAAGCACCCAAGTGCATGGGTGTTGTTAGGACCAGCAGTTCCAAAGTCTTGGTTGTACTCCAAGTCAGGTGCAAGTTTGATCTTTTTCATCAACTTGGAGGAGATTACGTTCACTGGGGAGCCTGTATCTAAGATAGCCATCACCCAAACTTTTTGGATAACCACTTTGACCTTTGTAAGTATCCCCCCAAAAGTGGGCGATAGCGCTAAGACCTCCTTAAGATGGAAATTGGAGGTTAATTTGCATGCAGTCTCAGGGTAATTTTCCTGGATGGACTGCATGGTATGGCCATGCTGGATAGGGCGAATAAGGTGAGACAACACCTCATCTGCATCACTGGCAGTATCAATAACAATTGGCTCCCCTAGAACTTGGCAGAGATATGTCTCTTCAGGTATGGTGGCTTCATCCACTCCTCCAGCATTCAAGCGATTGGGGACTTCCACTTCAGCAGGTACTCCTACAACGTAATAGCTGACCTCATCCATATCCCCCTCAGAATCATCCCCTGGGGTATTAGTAACGCGAGGTAATGGCATAAGTTGGTTAAATGAGTCAGGCACATGAGATTTGTCAGCAATAGGTGTGCCTTTCCCTATGCTGACATTTCTTTTCCCTGCTCCTGTTCCTCGGCGTCAGCTTTCTTTTTCCAGCACACAGCCTCCTTGTGTCCAAACTTGTTGCAGTATTTGCACTGAGGGCGTTCAGGACATTTTGCTTTGGGTTTTGCTCTTCAGGGCCCATTATCTGAAGGGGCTCCTTCTTGTCTTCAATAGCTAAGGGCTCAAGGCTTAGGCTTTGAATCCTCAATGGTTAAAACGCGAGGACGAGATACTGCTCCACATGGAACTTTGGGCTTATGGAAATCAGCGACATCTATTAACGCTTCCTTGATGTCTTGAATGGTATGGAAATAGCGTTTAACTGAGGTGATGTGCATCGCTAACAAGGGTAAGAAGCCACTCCAGTCAAAACGGCGGCTACAGCATCATCCAAAGTCAACATCTTTGAGGTTAACAACGTCTGTGCTTCCATATAGAATCGTTCCACAAAGGCGACCACTGACTCTCCTTTTTGGATACTCATACGCATAAAAGCTTGCTTTTTCATACTTAAAGCCTGTTTGAACTGAACGTGTTTATGAGAGCCTCTTTAACTTCGGACCAGGTGCTAAGAGCATCCATATGTGGGACCATCACCTCCTGTGCCATGCGGCCCAAACAGGAAAGGATATGTTTGGCCTTCTGACGATCAGTCGCCCCTTCCATAGCTGCTTCATAAACGTATAAAAACGAAGCAATGCTACCCTCGCCGGGGATAAACTTGTCTTTAAACGTTGGTTTGAATGAATTATAGTCATTCCCAGTAAGGGTATGAATAGCTGGAGCTTCTGCTTCTGATGTTTCAGAGCGGTAGCTTAACTGATCAAAGGTCCACAAAAGGCGATCAAACTGGTCATGCATGGCTTCAAGCCAGGTTTCCATTTTAGAGAGGGCTTCTAGGGGCCCAGATTCACATAGTCTCAGTTGAGCTTCAATCCCTGATTTATGAGTTTCAAGATCTTCCACTCAGCTCTCCATTGCATTGACTTGAAAATGGAGTTGTGACACCATTGAGCTTAGGTTTAATTGAGCAGTTTCCACGGCTTTCACGCGGTTCTTCAGCTCTTCTTTCATTTGTTTACACCCTTCATCGTCACGAGAGTGGGAGCTGGGGCCTTGTACCCCTCCTTAATCTGTTCATACTTCCGCTCAACCTGCGTTAGTTGACTATATACTTCCTTCAACAGCACAGGGCTTTCCAGCGAAGCTTTTATCCCTTTTGCTTCGATTTTGCATTCAGTCAGGCGACGTGCCAAATATTTGGTATTTTCAAATGAAGCTTTGAGAGCTAGCTCCTTTTCTAGCTGAACAACCTTGGCCGCGAGGGTGGTGGTGGCGCTAGATGGTTCAAGCAACAGATGACGTTCAAGCTCATCAACACGCAAAAAGGCCTGAATTAACTGCCGCTCCACCACAGCCACACGCTGTTCATATTTCTCTTGAAGGACGGAGTCAGGGGCTGAAAGGTCATGATGTGTTTGCTCATTTTGCTTTTCAAGTTCTTTAGCAAACTCCTCCAACAACGAGCGGGTGCTAGTGGAGGATGCGTTCAGTTCATCCCAGAATATCTTCATGGCCTCCTCAACATACTTTACAATCCCAGTGTCCATAGTAGTAAGTCAGTCATGCAGCTGTATGATGAAGTTGCGATTAGCTTCCACACCAGATCTAACTGCTCCAAGATGTTTGGAGGTCAGTTGATACAACTTATCATAGGCTAAATTCAGAGCTGCATGGGTATCTAGGTGTCAATGAAGCTCTTCATGATGGCTGGCTAAGAGATGCATCATATGGACCAAGGCAGGGTGAGCAAACTTGCATACGTAGGTGGTCAAATTTGTAAGCTGACCATAGGTCTCTGGGAGGACACTAGTCTCATAGAGAAACAAGTGGCGTTCCTCTACCAATGATGCTCATTTGCAAGATGCAATGTCACCAGGGTTAAGGATGCCATGAGTAAGGTCTCTCACAGCTTCAGTGGCTGGCCAAGTGATGCAATGAGACTCAGGTATTAATATGTGCTCAAATTGTTCTTCTTCAAATATCAAAGCAGTAGGGCTGTCCATTCAATCATCATCTTCAGTCCCTTCCCCATTTTGCACCCAACAGGTGACACTCTCCATTTTTTTGTTAATACTTATCAAAGTATTCAGGGGGTTCAACCCCTGTAGTGAGCACCAGTTTGTGGGATCCACCAATGGATGCCACAAATAATTTGTTTAAAGTGAGAATTTTACTTTTTAATAAAAGTAATAAATAACGCTTTGTTAAAGTTTTTTATGTTTTTTATTGTTTAGGCAGGGCAAAACCAAGAAAGGTCCTTTTCTCAATACTAGTTTTTCCTATTTAAACTAGTTCAGATTTTGAGACCATGGGTATTTGAGGCAAAAGAATATAAAGCTGAGTTATCTAAATTAGGAAATATAGGCTTTCAGCCTATCAGATCAAAGATAAATATTTTTGAGGCAAAACTGACCCATGTGGTAATGATTTGATGAATTGTATCCAATCACCAGTGAGTAAAATCTTTTCACCTCAGGCGGTGGTCAGACTCATGTGGTAATGATTGGTTAATTTGCACCCTATCATCATCAAGTAATATCTTCTCACCTCAGCGGTGGTCAGACTCATGTGGTAATGATTGGTTAATTTGTACCCAATCATTGATGGGTAAAATCTTCTCACCTTGGGAGGGTTCAGATCTGAGTGGTAATGATTGGTTAATTTGCACCCAATCATTGATGGGTAAAATCTTCTCACCTCAGCAGTGGGAAGACTCATGTGGTATCAAACACCCTGAATTTGGCCAAGAAGTCAGAGTAATCCTATTATTAGTTATTACCTTTTTAAGCCAATTTTTGTGATAAACCATATTTTTCTGATAGTTAGGATTCCACCAAGAATCCGCCAAGGTCTTTTTGCCATGGGTACTCATATCATTGATATCCACTATATTATTTGATGATTGGGCAGGAGATGGGCCAATCATGGTAGCAGATTTGGGAGCACTAATACCTCCAACATTCTTTTTCTTAAGTCAAAAGGAGAATGTCTGACACCTGATATTGTTAAACCTCCATTTAGGGACAAGTTCACACCTGTTGAAGGCAGTATTGCCTCATTCCTTCATTAAGAATCTGTGATGAAAGAGGCAACTGACCTTCAAAAACCAAGTTTATCCTTCCCTACTTGAGTTGGATGGTTCAAGAGATCATAATTCCTCAAATAATTACACTTACCACCTGGATGGAGGTTAAACAAGCATTAATTTATGAGTTTGGTTCCATGCAAAGTTTGCAACGGTTAAAACAGGCCTTTATATGCCTTAGCCTGCAAGAGGGAGAATTGATCCTCTCATTTGTTGGGCAATTCTATAGCAAAGCTCAACCTCTGTTGCTGGCCAAAATGCTTCCACTAGATGATGTTATTGCTACTATAATGGCTAGCTTGGCTTTGTATCCCTCTTTAGCCATGCATATCTCATCAGTTAAGCATACCTTTAAAATGGTATGGGATATCAAAGAGGCATTACTAGCAGTGGCTAAATTCTATGAACCTAAACCTCTGAAAAAAGCTCCAAAGTGAGAATTAACTCTGACACCTCCTGCCTCTTCCATGGCTGTATCCCTATGGAGCCCAGCTTTTGCAGCACTGCAGCAACAAATTACTCCTCCCCATATGAGGATATCCAGGAAATATTGGCAGTTATGGGGTAGCGCTCCCCTCTAGCTTCAGGTTAAAAAGTTCATCTGGTGAAGTCAGTTCTCTCTTTGCCTGGTTCCTCTCTTGACGAGAAGTTTACTAAGGTTAATAATGCATTACACCCACCTAAGCCGCTGCCTCAATCATCCTCAGACTCAACTTCGTCCACCTCTAGTTCAAAGCCTGCCGTTATGGGGCAGCCCAAGCTGATCACTCCTAAGGCAAACGCCAAAGCCATTACACTTTCCACATCTCCCCCAAAAGCTGGTACAGCCACAATTCTCCCTTCAAAAGGCAAATGGGCAGATGAGAGTTATAAAGCCCTCCCCTGTGAGGAAACTAAGCCAGTTTCTCAGCATCCTTTTAGTAACATGTTGAGGTGCATTGACAATCCCTTTGATGATGAATCTGAAGGGGTGGTGAAGATGCAGGCTATTATGTTTTGAGGGCTCCAATAGGAAGTGCAGGTTCCAGATAGGTTGAGGCCTGAATGGATTGATGTGGCCATAATACCAAGACGAACTTATCTTCAACAGTTGTTGAGGTTTTCAGAGGTAATAGATACTGCTAGTAATGCTGATCAGCTTATTGGGACAGTGATCCGCTCCACTCAGCAGGTCCATACCCTCCAATCTATTAAAGATAACTACCCTGCAATGGCTCAACGCCTTACCTCCACTCTCTGTTTAAAGGAGGTCCTCACCCACCCCCTACTTTTAGTACCACCTTAACCAAGGTAGAGATTGTTATAAGTAAAGTGCGCGTTCTAGACGTCCTTGATATGGATGCACCAGTGAACATGGTCTCTGCAAGGCTCCTCAAGAAAATTAAGTTGTCACCTGACCTGGACTATTCACAATAGTATGGAACTGCAGGGTCTAATGATATGCGAGCTATTGGAGCCTACCCTTCTCTACCCATATGAATTGGAAAGCTCCTACTGGCTGCCCCCGCTGTGGCATTAACCAATAGCGCCTATGACCTACTCATTGGCACGCAATTTATAATTGAGTATGACGGAATCATCAATATGAAACATGGATTTTTCTCCCTTCTATACTATGAAGTTCCTCTATTATTTACAAAGGATGTGCCTAAGAAGAAGGAATACACACACGTAGTTGAGTATCCTTCTTCCGCCCTCACCCTTACATATATAACATCAGGCAGAAACACTAAAAAGCTGCCTTACTCTGTGGATGGTTCAGAGGGCATTCCTTTGTATGCGTCAAAGGAGGTAGAAGTCAAAGCGGGTAAGAAAAAGGTGATAGACACCAAAATACTATGCAAATCCCCCACAAATGCCTTCTGCACTTAACTAGCATTGATGGAATAAGCCCTTTGGAACCTTGGGTGTTACCAGGTATCCTAGACCCTGCCTACCAGCGACCTATCAACCTTCTGCTGTGGAGCCTCACTAACAAGGACATGGTTTTAAAGAAGCATCAAGAGATTGGAAAAGCCCAGTTGCTTCCCATTGAAAACATCCACCAAGCCCATTATATTGGGTCTATGCTAGATATGGGACTACCCACTGACCAAATAATATGCGCTTTGCCCAATGTTCAGATTTCTGATGACCTAACTCCTGATGAACTTAATAAAGTTCATTACTTACTGGAATCATATAGCGATATCTTCTCCAAATCTGATATGGACTATGGGCATATGAAGGGCTGGTGCCACACCATTAATGTTGGCAATGCCAAGCCTATTCAATCTAAACCTTATTATAAATCAAAAGTTGAGGAGCTTCAGATGAGGATAGAGCTTAAACAGCTACTGGATGCAGAGCTGCTGGTGCCATCACAAAGCCCTTGGTCATCCCCACTGTTATTAATAAAAAAGAAGAATGGTGGACATCTAGTAGTTATGGACTACCGTGAGTTGAATAACCTCACCAAGAAGGACAGCTAACCAATCCCTTGAATTGATGACGCTCTGGCACAACTCTCTGGGTCCAGGTTCTTTTATGCCATGGACTTGACTAGCGGATATTGGCAAATGGACTTTTCTCCACAAGACCAGTAAAAGTGTGCACTTATCTGCAGTGAGGGTCTTTTCCAACCTACCTGATTACCACAAGGGTTGTGCAATGCACCCACATCTTTCCAGCGTGCAATGGATCACATATTACAGGATCTAAAGCTTAGTTTCGTGATTGTATATCTATACAATATCACCATCTTCTCTCAAACCTTTAATGAGCACCATTCTCATTTAAAGAAAGTTTTCCAACGTTTGCGGGCCTCTCATATCAAGCTGAAGCCCTCCAAAATGTACATTCTTCCAAAAGAAATTGGACTTCCTGGGTCACACCATCTCCTCATACGGGATCCATCCCCTCCAAGATAAGGTTGAGGCGATATCCAAATTGCCTGCCCCCAAAACCTCTGTGATATTCAAGTGTTTTTGGGCATGATGGGGTACTACCATCAATTTATCCCCAAATTTTCTCATCTCAGTGCCCATCGTACGCCTTCTAACTAAAACACCCATTTCCATTGGGGAGTGGAACAACAAGCTGTTTCTGATATGCTAAAAAAGCTGCTGCAGAAAAGGGCAATACTGCGCCATCCTGATTATAGTAAACCCTTTATACTTTTTACTGAACTTCCAACTACACAGTTGGAGCTATCTTGGCCCAACTGGATGATCATGGGGTTGATCACCTCGTTTTATATTTCAGCAAGCTGCTTTCAAAGGCAGAACGCAATTATAGCGTCACTGAGAAGGAATTCCTGGCCGTTTTTCTTGCTGTTAAACACTATTGCCCCTTTTTATATGGGACCTCATTTTAAAGATATTACTAACCATGCCTATTTAAAGTGAAAAACAGAATATTAAGGATCCCACTGGGCGGTTGGCACGCTGGGCTTTATAGCTCCAGCATATGATATGACCATTATACACTGAGCTGGAACGAGCCACATGAATGTCAATGGGTTGACTCAGTTGCCCAGTTTTCATTTAAATAATAGTGAAGCAGAGCGGTTATATGATTTCCTAATGACCCCTGATTCTTGGGAGGATGAGGATGAACCAGTTTAAAAGATGCTAGCTCGCCATTCCTGTAACATGAAGGTGGATAATGGCCATCTATACAAGAAAGTGGGGGTGAACTGGTTACCCTACCTCTGACCTTCAGAGCGAGTACCTGTCATTATGGAGTCTCACGCCCTTTTAGGGCATAATGGAGTGCAGAAAACTTATAAGTGGGTAAAAGAACGCTACTATTGGGAAGGAATTATGGATACCATCGTTGAAGTCTTGGATGCCTGTTTAACATTAAGAAGCAATCCAACTTCAAAGCAAAGTATCAATATCAGCCTATCACCCCTCAACAGCCTTTCCACACAATTAGTCTCAATGTGGTTGGCCCTCTCCCCCAAACTATGGGCAGAAATTGATTTATCTTGGTAGGAATTGATCACTTTACCAAATGGGTTTAAGCTGTGGTTATCCCAGCTCAGACAGCAAAAGCCACGGTCACTTTCCTTCATCAGTATATGTTTACCCAACACGGTTGCCCCAAGTGTTGCTTTGCAATAATGGTAAAAACTTCACCTCTCAAGTAGTGAATATTCTGGCAACTTCCATGGGCGCGCAACAGCTCTTTTCCGCCACCTACAACCCTTTAGCCAATGGCACTAGGGAAAGAGCTAATGGGACCTTAGTCTATATATTATGAAAAATGGCTACTTTGGATCCCCTTCACTGGGATCAGTACTTACCAAGTGCCCTCATGGCCTACCATATCAGTTACCACTGGATCCTAAAGATGTCTCCTTTCTGTGTGTTTTATGGACGGGAACCTGGGGTGCCAGCATTATTGGCAAAAGACATTTTACACTGATAGGACTGACCCTGAGAAAGACACGAGAAAGCTGGCTCAGCATATTATTCAGTTACAATCAGAGGTTATTTCTAATCTGGCCAAGACTGTCACAAATGTAGGTCAAGCCGCTAATGAGCTACAGGCCCCTCTTCCTTCCTTCCAAGTATCTGACTTGGTGCTCTATTATCATACTTGTATCACCCCCAGAAGGGAAAACGCGAATCCATTTGGGAAGGCCCTTTTGTAGTCACTTACAAGTGAGGAGAGGAGTACTCCATCAAATCCCTTGCTACCAGAGTTATTATTAATCAAGTTCATGACCAGTTCCTATGGCCCTATTCTCCCCCAACATTCTTGAGGGGAGTGATGTCAGACATTTAAACTATAAGCTACCAGATAAGAATGTGTGGGTTCAAATCATCTGAGAAGGGGAAAGATTGGACATTTATTAGTTCATGATAATAATATCATTTTAAGCAATAATAATAATGAGAAATTTGGTTAAGAGACCCTGGCCAATTCTAGGTGGAACCCCACTAATTGGGGTAACACTAGTTCAAATACCTTGCAGGCAATTAACCAGAAGTTTAGCAGTTGGATTACTCTGACTTTTCAGTGAACTATGGGACATCCATCGTAAGATATCCCCCAGCCTCTACTAGTCCCAATCCAGCACCTACATGGGGACCACCCCTTTTATAGGTGTGTCCGGGGTCCTTCAAGGTGAAATAATTTTTGGGAAAGGGGATTGGATCAAATATTATATTAAGTTGTTACCTCACAGTTATATCTTACCCCAAAATAATTCCCCATTCATTGTTCCATCTAAATGAAGCGAGTTTTCTAAGCTTCAATTGGTAAACTTCACACAATTCCTTTTTCAGACTAGTCTAAGCTATTCTGATCTTATGATTATATTTCCCTTGAGCCTCGATACAGTTAAATACTAAATAATTTAAGATCAAGAGGGAAGTTTAAATCTTATCCTCGCAGCGCCTAATAAAAACTTAAAACCCTAACTTTATAAGTTTTTATAAGTTTAATATTTTTATTATACCTGTGGTCACAACTCCCATTTTTGGATTTGGGTGAAATGATCACTAAGCGAGCATCTACAGCACCAACAATCTAACACATGGCTTTGAAAGGGCACAGCTCAGCACTGAGCCCAACCCTTAACCAAATCCTATTAGATTTTTAACTTAGGTTAAATTTATGAACCTGGTTAAAATATAACAAATGGATTGTGTCAACCCATTATAATCGTGGCATCTACACTGCTTCATGCTATCATATTATAACTGTGAAAATTATCAAAATTGTCAAGAGAGTATCTATAACACTCCAAATCCTGGCGTGGTGGTGCTCAGTGCACAGGACCAATACAAGAGAACTATTAGTCAGAGCTATAAGTAAGATAGCCCAGCGGAGGGTGCTTGAGCTGAAGTGACATAAGGCGAGGGTGTTTAGCACTGTAAAAATAATAATAGATTGAGCCATCATCAGAACTTGGCTGTGCCCCAAAGGGCCATTTATGATTGAGTTTGGTACAGGTGTAGAGTGCACGGGTGACCTGGTTTGGAGGAAACCTGGTAGGCACAGCAGTGTACCTGAGGCTGTAAAAAATTTTAAATAAAATAAATTGGCCAACACATTGCAAGACCTCCTCAAAGAGGTCCGTGCACAGGTTCACCCAAGTTAACATATGAAAAAACATAAAAAGGACTATGGGTTTATTGAGATGACAACAAACAAGAAACGTTGGTCTTGAGCAAACATAATTAAGCCAACTTGGGGAAACTATGGATTGGCAAAAGTGGTACTAAGCCTTGGTGCACCAATAAACACACACTTTTATCCAAAAGGGTAGCATACTTCAAAACCAACCTTACTTGAGTGATTTAGTGAAAGTGAACCTGACCTGAGCTCACAATTTCATAAATAGAATGGGTTTTGAACCCACATTTAAATTTTAACCAGATTGTGCCATCGTTGTTTATCACATAGCTTATCCATTTTAACGCAAGAGCCAAAACAAGAAGCTGGGCATTTTGCACCTCACTTGTACCAACTGGGCATACCTGGCCTGTACCCAGCATTGGTCCAAGGTGTGCTTGAGATCAGCAAGAGCCTGAGGTTTAATCTTTTGGACCTCATGCCACCCAGCCTTGTCCTTGATGTTGGTTTATTCTATCAGGTCATAGAAAAATAACATCACCATCTCCTCCTTTTTGGGCTCCACCCTCCATCCAGGGCATTCACCACGAAAAAGTTTTTATGGGCAGGGGCCAAATTCATGGCTGCAACGGCTTGTTTGGACTTAGATCCTGCAGCCTCAGGGAAATGCTCGTGGAATACTACAATTAGATCTTGGGCATGAGTGCAGTCACGCACTGGGACCCAACTGTTATCCACTGCATCAAATCCCTTCCAGGATACAAGATACTTGAGCCTTCTTTTTACCCAATGAGAGGCAACAATATCCTCCATTTCCCACTCCAGCCCTAATCCATGAGATAAGCCTCAGGAGTCTTTGGAGTGGGGCACTCAAACATTGTGAGCTTGCTTTCATGGAATACTGAAAAGATTCAAAATGAGTGGGGAGAACCAACTGATATGAGGCGTGGCCCACCTTTTTGACAACTGATACATCCCAATCCTCTTTGGTCCTAGTTTTTTTTGCATGGTTTCTTGATTTGGATGTTTTTAGCATCCAAAATCATGAGATCTCCTTCTTTATATGCTGGTCCAACTCATCTCTTATTATCAGCGTTCTCCTTGTAAGCCTGCATGGCCACATCTAAATTTTTGCTTACCCCTGGTGTACTCTCTTGATCATTTTTGCAAAGTCCACCACCACTTCCACCTTAGATCCAAAACTAGGATCCATATTGAAGGCAGGATTAAATCCATAGTTGGCAAAGAAGGGGGAACAACTAATCAATGCATGTTGGGCGTTGTTATAACTGAATTGGGCCATGAGGAGATGGGGAACCCAATCTGAATGATTTTGGTGGTGTAACACCACAAGAACTGTTTGATGCACTGGTTCACTCATTAAGTCTGCCCATCTGATTGAGGGTGATAGACAGTTGAACAGCAGGGGCAAATATGAATAGGCTTACACAACTCTTCCCAAAAGATGGAGGTAAACTGGGGTCCCCAATTGTTAATTATTTCTAGAGGGACCCCGTGAAGAGCAAACACATGAGTAACAAAGAGCCTAGCCATCTCAGCTGCGGTGACTGTGATTCTGCAAGGGATAAAGTGGGTGAACTTCATAAAACGGTCCACCACCACTATGATAGCATCGTAGCCATCGGATACAGGAAATTCCACAATAAAATTCACTAATAAGGAAGTCCAAGGCCCTTCAGCCTTCTGAACTGGTTACAACAGCCTCGCTAGAGGCTGGTAATTCAGTTTCATTTGGTTGCAGACTAGGCACTCTTTGCAATACTTGCCTACCTGAATGTCTAATCCCTTCCAATTGTATCTGCGGAAAATTAGCTCTAAGGTCTTATCCTTCCCAGGATGACCAACGGTGATTCTATTATGATGGTCATGGATGGATTTCCAGGCAAATTGGTCCAGCAAGAACCCGTAGGCACCCCTGAAACCACACTTTCTCATCCTTTACGTGATAATCTTTGGTGATGTCCTCCTGATTCAATGTGCTCTTGACAAAGATCATAGTATATTCGGCCAACAAAGGCTGAGGAAGGACTACCTTTCTGAACATACCATATTCCTCAGCATTTTCCAGAGGAGCGAGCGCTGGCCCATTTGCCAAGGGAGAGGGAAGTTGAGACACAATCTTACCCTGTGGAACCATTAAATGGGTATTATGCACCTCCACCTCCTTAGGATTGGGAGCTAATGAAGGGTTGCAGCTCAAAGCATCTGCCAAAACATTCTCCTTGCCCTTAGTAAACTCATAAGAAAATGCAAATAGGGAAAGGGTCTCATGCCAGAGGGTTTGCTGTGGGGTTTAGACATGAGGTGCGCGGTAGTACAGTAAGGCACGGCGATATGTACATACACAGAAGGGCTGGGATGAGCCATGCAAGTGATAACATAAATAGGTCAGCGCCTCAACCACTGGTAATAACTCTTTATCATGTACAGCGTAATTTAACTCTGGTAGGGACATTTTTCTAAAAATATCCCACTGGATGCTCTATTCCATCTTTGCCTACTTTTAATAGTGTTGCTGCTATGGCAGAGTTGGAGGCATCTGAAGCAACAATGAACTCTTTATTGTGGTTAACATGGCAAAGAATGGTAGTGAACAGCAAAGTAGACTTTACTGCTTGGAAGGCATCCTCCAAAACGGGGACCACTGAAGTACTTTTTCCCCACTCACCTTATACAAAGACTCTTCAACTTCAGAAAGGTTCAGTGTGAATTTCTTAAGAAATGTACATGTATGCAAAAAGCTCCTCAATTCTTTAACTGAAGTTGGAGTGGGCCACTCACAAAATTGCCTTCTCCTTGTCCAGAGTTATCATGTGCCCTTGGTCAAACATGAAGTTGCCCAGAAAGATAACCTGGGACTTAAATAATTCACACTTACTTATTTTTAATGTGAGGTTGACTGCGCTCAAACGCTCCACCACCTGCCAAAGGTGTACCACATGGTACTCATTGTCAGGGGAAATTACTAAGATATCATCCATGTAAGCTACCGCGCACACACCCAGCAGGTCCCCCAAAGCTGCATCATTATGGCGTTGAAAGATAGCAGGCTCATTTTAAAGCCCAAAGGGCATAACCAAAAAATTTGAAAATCCCTTTTCTGGTACAGAATGCATTCAGCCACTTCTGGCCCTTCTTGATCCAGATCTGATTGAACGCATTTAAACAAAATAACTTGGAGAAGACTCACGCCTTCTCCAAATAGTGTGCAATCTTTGAGTCCAGTGGGATAGGATGTAAGTCTGGTACTGTGACATTGTTGAGATTCCCATAGTATACGTATGGGCATAAGGTACCATCAGCCTTCTCTAAAAAAAAAGTGGGGAACATACAGGGGAGGTACACTGAAAAATTGTACCTTTGGCTAACTGCTCCTTAGCCCACACATCTAAGGCCGCTTCCTCTCATACAGTCAATGAATAAATTGTAGAAGATATATGCACCAGATCAACAGTGAGCTTAAACTAGCAATTAAACTCTAAATGGTCTGGTGGTACATTGACTGAAGCCTAATCAAATGAAGATTCCAACCCCTCCAAACAGGAAGGTAGGGGAACCTCCAAAGAGGGTTTCAGCAACGGAGCAAGGTTGAGGGCGTGAATATTGGGCCAATGGGGCAAAACGCCTTGAAAGTTAGCTTCAGCCAAAGGGACTCTCGTTTGCCCTGGGTTTATGCTCGTTTAACTCTAGAATTTTTGAACTTGAGGCGTTGAAAGGGGTAATCTGTTGCACAGATCTGACACTAACTAGCTAGGCTTAAACTTCCTGAGAGAGCTGTAAACTTGACACTTGCATGCAAACTGTGCGTCTTCTTTAAAATTAATCCTGTGTACGTTGGAAATCTTCCCTTGACCCAACGGAGCTTATCTCAACCTCTATCCTTGCAAGCCTAACCTTACAAGGAGTCTTTCTCAAAACGAGTGTCTTCAATTGTAGTGTACTCAAGGCTGGTTACTTTCATTAACTACTTTTCACTAAATCCCAGTTAAAGTGAAAAACCAAATGAAGGACAAAATTAAGATTCTGCGAAATAGACTGTTTGTTTAAGATTAAAACTTAGTAATTTTATACTAAATACTAAAAAATTAGGGATGTAAAATAATAAATTGAATATTGGATTGAAAAATATTAATTATTCAAATACTTCGGTGCAGTCTCTTCTTTAGTTGATTTCTCTCTTGGGCACTCCTTTTATCAAGTTTCTACATTTGTGCACTGCAGCGGTGTGTGTAGCCCACAGTATCAGGGTCGTTGGCTCCGTGGCTCCTTTGCACTTTGGTTGAGTCCAAATTTTTATTGTTGGTGGTCTTAATTTTATGATTGCTTGATAGCACTGGTTTTCTTTTATTTCAATTTTTTTCGATGTTACTCATATGAATGTTTCCTTTTTGGGAGCATATCTCATATAAAGTTTTGTCATTACTAGTTTGCACCTCTTTAATGATTGGATTATTTGTCATTTCATCCGCAACATTATTGCTATCATCATTTTTCAGCCAATTTGATTTGTAATACTACCATTTTCAGAGCTAGACTCATTTCATGTTGATAGTTCTTTCGCTTCAATCAGAATTTCCTCAATTTTACCAGAGGTCAAGGATTTACCAATTTCATGGTGCACCAAATCTGTGACACCACCCCTTCCAAGACTAGACTGAGGGTAGGATCTGAGGTGTCTCACATGGACTCTGTTGAACACAATATTGGGGGCATCATCTCAGATGGAGTATTCATGGCCCCTCTTGGCCAATATAGTTGATGGTCCAGTCCAAATGACTTGAATCTTCTCAGGCTGGCTTCCGCGGATGTAGTAAACAGTACTTTATTGTTGACTCCAAAATCTGGCAGTTTGGAACGTCTCTGACTGTCTTTCTTCCCTTTGGTAATATTGTGCTCGATGTTCTTCCCAGCTTCTAGTTGTATGCATATGAGCTCATCAGCCAACTCTTGCTGATAGTTCTACAGGGGTAAGTTCTTGTGATCCGTTGCAATTATTGGAGCCAACAGGGTAGGTAAGGCAGCTTCTCTCCCATAAAGCGCCTTGAAAGGAGACATCCCAATGACCCTGTGGTGGCTAAGTCGGTAAGCAAACAGTACAGATGGTAAGATGATATCCCACTTCAGTTTGTAGCTAACTGCTATCTTCTTGAGGATCCCAGCTAACGTTTTATTTACTCGTTCCACACTTCTGTTTAAAGATGGTGTATAGGGAGTAGTGTACAGCTGTTTCACTCCTACCAAGTCCATAAGTTTTCTCACTACTTCAGAGATGAAGTTCTTCCCATTATCTGATAGAAAGATATGGGTACAACCGTGTCTTGTGATAATCTGATTGTAAAGGAATTGGGCGGTGGTCCCTATGGTGTATATCTTGATCGCCACTGCTTCAATCCACTTTGTGAAGTGGTCAATTGCTACTATGACAAACATTTTCCCACTTGAGGCAGTT